>SNQJ01S0019397.1:83444-110434 GCA_010110895.2 Picea sitchensis
GAAAAGCTTTGAAACTATCCTAGATTGATCATGTGGGCATGTATGGGCCTGTTACAAAACCTTTAAACTTCCCTAGTGATTTGATCTAAGAAAGAAAATTTCAACACTATCCTATCTTTGTAGCATGTGGGCATGTATGGGCCCATTACAATATTAAGATGGGTTTGAAAAAGTAAACTAAGAGGAGTCCAAAGAAGGGTTGTTTTCCACTCCTAAAGGTTTTAATGTTCTTAAGGGAGATGAAATCGTTTCACAATCTTTTTCTGATTCTCAAGATCGCTTGAAGGCGCGAGAGAAGAGTATACTAAGAGATTGTTATTCAACTTCTAGTCCCAATGCAAGTTAAATGTGATTAAAAATGATTTCCAACTTATCTTGTGAGTCAAAACAAGCCATAAATGTGGCAAAAAATGAAAGCAAAGAGGGGAAATTGATTTTAACCTCCTAAGTGCCTATGTGTTTTTGACTAACCCCTTTATATGATGAGGGGACTAAGTGTGGTGCAGCTTTAAAACATGCTTGAAATCATTTTTAATAAGGAAAATGGCCTTCCCCACATCTCAACAACTTTACAATGTGAATTTTTGCATGGATTCATGGGTCTCAGTGGAGACAGAGGCACACAGAGCTCACGTGCGTGAACAGAGAAAAGTCAACAAGCGCACGTGCGCAGAACAGAGCTATGACTTAGGCGCATGTGCGCACGATGTGTGTCTGTGGGCCTAAAAACCCGCACATATATGACACACGACTGAGAATGAAAAATCTGGATGGATTTCTCTCAATTCAACTTGGAATTGGTTGATTGGCAAGTCGGCCTAGGCCGGTTAGTGTACCTGCAAGTTAAACAAACTAAAAGAAGAGCAAGAAAAACCCAAATGGGGTAGGAAATTGATACCTTTCCCGAGTGGAGTCGCCAATCTGTTGCACCTCTTCCGTCACCTTAGTGAGAAAAATAAAGTTTCTTTCAAGCTCAGTTGGGTCTGCTGAGCAGGACAACTGTAAGAAAAAGAGTTAGGGAAAGAAATAGAAAACAACAACTAAGAATTAAACTAAGAAATGCAATAACAACTAAATTCATGAGCATAGGGACATAGAGACAAAAAGAACAATGAGACCCATGTCACCAATGATAAGGCTGATATTAGTGAAAGAATACACCGAGAAGCAAGGGGACTATGAATCCCTTCTTCCTCCAAGGGAGGGCTCTTGGACCCCCACAAGCAAGCTCTTCTTACAACAAATAAAAATGGAAAATGATGAAAGAACTCTTTGCAAATCCACTCAAAGGGTGAGATGGATTTCCCAATGCAATGGTGCAAATATACTCTTAGCAAGGATGGAGTCCTCCAGAGAATAATGGCAGCATAACTTTTCTTTGAATTCCTTAAAAAATGAAGTGTATCCATGGCCTTTTTATAGCATTCCTTTGATCTATTGTTCAACTAGTTTGTAGTGTGAAAAGAGGCTAATTAGGGCATTTCTAGGTCTTTGACCAGACATCCAGTCGAATCCAGTCCAGATTTGAGTGTCAAATTGGCTTGGGAGCTGAACCATAAGTGGGTGGGAGGCCGACCACTCTCATAAATGCATCATTTCTCAGGTGCACGGATTTTTGTGATAACAGTCGTGCATCGTGCGCATGTGCGTGATCTTTGCATTCCTGTTCCACGCATGTGCACGTGTGCCCAATGTTTTCTTAGTACCCTTCAATTTTTCACTACTTTGTATAGTTTTTTACCCTTTATGAATGCTTTGGTGTTAATTCAGGTCCATGGATGACTTCATCACTGTTTGACAATGCTGAGTTCTTATGACCATGTGCGGACGAAATTTCAGTGATAACAACTAGGATTAGTATTATTCATTGGAATTGAAGACAAAAATTGTGATGTCATATTCGGCATACCAAAAGAAAAAGGGTTAAAGATCGAAGGAATGGACTGAACATTGTATCCAGGCATAATAAAAGGGGCCCGAAAGGGTTCGTTACTATGGGTTGTGTAACATCCATAGGCCAGATAGGAGTAGGTATGGGGACCTCTGACACCACAACCAAAGTGGTTGAAGGAGTCGAAGGAGTCCCATTAACTATAGTACATATGGGAGTTGAAGGACTCCCAATATCTTTTTGACTCGACTCAATACTCATACTTGTATGATCACAAGTCTGGTAAGTGGAGGTGTGTGTACCACGATTGATTACTTTGCGCATTTTAGAAAGTAATTTCAACAACTGGTGAGACCTGCGAGGAAGTTGGTCTGGCTCCATGGTGAATCTAGACTTAATATATAAAAACAAATCCTAAGGCCAACTAAGAATCAAATATCACACGAAAATATAAAAAAAAGGCCAATATGCACACAAACATGATATAGTGGCTGAAAAGGGGCCTCCGTCACTAGAGTAGGTATGCCTCACCCAAGAGGGACCTAAGACTCCCTTCAAAAGATCGAAGGTATCATAATCAATTATAAAGGCCCTTGTGGGATTAACATTGCAGTTGGTCAGATCCCCCCAGAGAGGTAATCCTCCATAAAGGATGTGTGTTGTCCAACCCTTATCTGACTCAGGGTACCCACAAAATAACCCCTGCAAGTAATCTATATGGCTACCTATGTCAAGCAACTAAATCCACCATGATATAACCAATGCGCAAGCGAATAGTCGTAAGTCAGGTCCACCATATGGGCAGGGTAACAAAGCCCAAAATCTTGAAAGAACCACCTCTAACAGACGTAAAAGTACTAGCAAGACCCCCATATATGAATAGATCTCCATAAATATATCTGACGCTAATAAGGTATTAGAGGGATATCTCTTGAACTACCTTTGCATGACCTCTTGCTTAAATCTGGTGTGAGCAGAGCCTCCTAACATCACCAATTATACAATGGATTTCACCACTCCCTTATTCAGACACATATGTTGACTTTAATAGACATGGAGAAGTTTACTCACAAAATCTTATTCAAAGGCTCTATATCCTATTCTTCTTTGTGTACTTCTAAAATATAAAATAATTTCTAATCAATTTTAAATTAATCAGTGTTACTTTTAATGGCTTTTGTTTACTCAAAAGAAGTGGTTGTGAAACTAATGATGTTATGACTCATCATATAAAACCAATGAATATGAACATAAAGCTAAGTCCTAAACTTCAATTCTCAAGGAATGATAATCTTTTCAAAATGAAACTTTCAATTCAACTCTGCAATTTTAATAAGATGCAATATTTCCATACATGTATCAAGATCAATACTAAAAAACCTAAAAGAGAAAATGCGAGGATGCAAAATGTATTTTTTTTGTATTTTCAATATAAAGAAATGAAAATGAAAGGACTAAACAATAGCTTGATATATAGAACCTACTGTAAGCAAAAATAGACAAACCAAGCAGGATATCAAGAAACAAACACTCAACCCAAGATCCAAGGACAACCAATGAAAAAGATGATGAGAAAGAAAAACCGCCCGAAAATTCAACTAAATAAAGGTTTCCTATCACTCTGCAAGAACTCAACAGTTATGAAAGAGACTCGAGAAGACTCAACAACTATCAAAACGCACATAGGAAACACCAAACTAAACAACTAAGAAAAAAAAGGTTGATGTACGTGACTGTTTAAGCAAAAACCACGTATGTACGCTCCCTATAGAATGACAACTCGCAAATGTACATGTCTGTCAAGGGAAAAAATGCATATATGTATTAAAACACTACTAGGTTAAGGATAAGGCCAAGAAACTTAGATTAGAAATGAAAATAGGCTGTCAAGCAATTAGACAACAAGGAAACTCAAGATAACAAAGAGCAATCGAAGGAGAAAAGCACTCCAAACCCCAAAATAGAAGGTTCATTCCCCAGTATGGTCGCTAATTCTGTTATGAGGAAAATCACTCTATGGCAAGGGGTAAACTACAATAGACAGAATGACTGTAGAAATCAACTCTAATCTCAAGTATGCTATATAAATGAAAATGCTAACAAGACAAGATAAAGAGACTACCTCATCTGAACATTTGATCAAGACCATCATTGAGCACTCGACAGAAAACTTTATACCTGCAACGTTTCCTCAACAACCAAGATACGCAAGTATATGGTGATAATATATATTGTTAGCACATATAATATCATAATCCATCAACATTCATAACAAATATGCCCATGGAATAACAATTCAAATATCTGCAAGATATTAATTGGATGAGAAAGGAGTATTTCTATTAAAATATGATCAACAAAAGTGTATGAATGACAAGCTTATGTGTCGACATGTATCGAAACCAAGAAAATAAGTCCCTTCCAGCTGGGCCTCCACCAAAGGTAAGCTCATATAAGAGAGACAATGAGGTTCTCCATCAAAGAGGGAAGAGCTTGGGGGTTGAACAATGTGTTCATACTTTAAATGACAAAGCGATGCAAACTCAATATGAAGTGAGTAATTTCTCCAGAGTAACTTTTCTCTCAAAAGTTGAATTCTCTCCCTTTCCATGGTTTGGATATGGCCCATTTATAGCCTTCAAATGGAACTAAAGGGCTGATTCAGAACATTTCTAGTATATGGAAGGTCAAGGATCATGGATCTCGTGACATGACATGGAAACCCGACACAATTTTTAATTTTGAGCACCAAACTCGATGTACATGGGATGCAGTGGTGCAACTTACATATATACATGTTGTATAACTGATAGGGCATGTGTATGTGGGAAAATATGATTTCTAGCTCTGGGAAGTGAAAAAGGGGACTTCAAGTTTGCATAGGGAAATGGAAAATGCCTTCTAAGCAAGTTTCATGGGGTGAGGTAAATATTTCTATAACACAAACATTCTACCACAAACCTTTGAACATCAGTTTTAAGGCCATCCCAAAAAATTTCTTTCTGGACCCTGTGGTAGGTTTTCAAAAATCTTGAGTGCCCTCCTACCGGAGAGGTGTGCAATTCCAAGAGTGCCTTTTGTTTGAGTTTGGATTTCTTACATAAATGTAAGTGATCTTTGTACCATATTTAATCATTTTTCCATGTAAATGTATTTGATGCACTCGAATCCTGCTGCAACCTTTGAATGAGAGTCCACTTTTTTTCATCATTCTTCCACACTTTTTCATCATTATTCCATTCATACCTTTCTTATATTATATAATTAGGTTAGATGATCAAGATAGCATAGAGAAAGGCCTAAACATCTTCATCCTTTCTTGAGAGTGCATATGCCATAACATTTTGCTTCCCTTTTTTGTAGATGATTTCAAAATCATAACCCAACATCTTGGTCACCCATTTTTGTTGTTATTTTGAAGATAGTCTTTGTTTCAAGAAGTATTTAAGAATATAATGATCTTTTTTTACCTTGAAGTGCCTACCTATTAGGTAAGGGTTCCATTACTTCAATGCATGTAGTATTGCCATCATTTTGTTCTCACAAAGGGGTTTGTGTAAGTCCTTTCCCTTGAGTGGCCTACTTTCAAAGGCAAGGGGCCTTCCTTCTTGCATTAGAACAACACCAATGCCATTTCATGAGGCATCACATTCCACAATAAAGATTTTTGTGAAGTCTAGTGTGGTCAAGAAAAGAGCTTTGCACATCGCCACTTTAAGTTATTCAAAAGATTGATTTTCCTATGGATCCCATGAAAATGTATCCTTCTTAGTTAATGTCATTAAATGTTCTTATATTCTTCCATAGTTATGAATAAAATTGTGGTAGTAACCTATCAAACCCAAAAATCCTCTAATATTCTTCAATGTTTTGGAAATTGGCCAGTCCATCATGGCCTTAATATTTTTAGGGTCTACCTTGACACCTTCATGAGATACAATATGACCCAAATACTCTATCTCCTTCACCCCAAAGAAACATTTGTATGGTTTGGTATATAATTGGTTCTCCTTTAGTAGTTGTATCACCCTGTCAACATGTCAAACATGATCCTCCCAAGACTTTCTATATATTAGTATATCATCAAAAAATACTAACATAGATTTTCGAAGGAAGGGATTGAAAATGGAATTCATCAACCCTTGGAATGTGGAAGGTGCATTCATAAGGCCAAAAGGCATGAACAAAAATTCATAATGGCCTTCATGAGTTTGGAACATTGTTTTTGGGATATCTGCTTCCTTCATTCTAATCTGATGATACCTTGAACGAAGATCCAACTTTGTGAAGTAGATTTCTCTATGTAGTTCATCTAACAATTCATGAATAACAGGAATGGAAAACTTATCTTTAATAGTGATCTTGTTGAACTCTCTATAATCTAGACACATACACCATGAGACCTCTTTCTTGAGTACCATTACCACCATTGCAGAGTAAGAACTTTGAATAGGTCTAATAATGCCAGCCTCTAACATTTCTTCAACCATATGCTCAATTTCACTCTTTTGGGCATAAGGGTATCTGTAAGGCCTGGTGTTAGGATGAACACTCTGAGGAATTAGGTGCATAGCATGATCATGATTTCGAGTGGGTGGAAGACATATGGGAATATATTCAAATACTTTGGAATACTTATCAATGACCCCTTGTAGATCTAGGGGAATAGATGGCTTAGATTTTTGAGCATCTAATGAGCATAGTTGTACAATTACACCCTGATTCCCATTTTTCAATAATTTTGTAATGCCATTAGAGATTATCACCTTAGTGGGTTTCCCTGTGATACCCCTTAACTCAATTTACTCTCCTTCCAATGAACATTTCATGAAAAGTTCTTGAAAATTAGAAGCCATTGTTCCCAATGATTGTAACCATTGGAATCCTAGTACGCCATCAACACCACCCATGGGTATAGGAATAATTGGACTATTCATTACATATTCCCCCATAGTAAGATTGATCTTATGTAATTTTCCTGAGCAATTGATAGTTCCTCCATTTGAAATCATTACTTGAAACTCTAGCGCTTGATATATAAATCAATTGAGAGCTTTGGATAATTTATAGTGAATGAAATTATGAGTACTACCAGAATCAATTAGGACTAATACCGTTTTCTTTTTGATATATATTTCAATCTTGAGGGTTTGAGGAGTGATA
This sequence comes from Picea sitchensis, assembly GCA_010110895.2. Lineage (NCBI taxonomy): Eukaryota > Viridiplantae > Streptophyta > Pinopsida > Pinales > Pinaceae > Picea > Picea sitchensis. The sequence continues at coordinate 90,499 of SNQJ01S0019397.1, forward strand.
ATTCCAGCCAATGCATTACATGATATGGTGGGAGTCAACTCTTTAGAAGAAATATCTTATACATTTTCATCTTGAGATGGTTCTTGTTCTTCTTCTTGTTCTTCTTCCTCTTCACAATCTATGTAGAATAATTTTTTCTCACCACACTTAGGTCCCTTATTGTACTTGATGTCTTAATTAAAGAATAAACCTTTTGATTTTCTTTCCTCCAATTGTTGAGGTGTCAACATTGTAGGTTGAGGTGTTTTAGAAGAAAGAACATTATTCTCTCGATAGATGTTAGGAGTGGTCCTTCTAGTAGCCATAGCCATATTTTTACTTTCAACATTTCTCGCCACCCTCAACGCATTGTCCAATGATTTGGGTTCCAAAAGGAAAACCTCATGTTGAATGTTATCCTTTAAAGTTCCTATGAATACATCAATCAAGTGTTCATTTAGAATATCGGTTACCTTTATATTCAATATTTGGAAGTTCTCAATGTGATATGCAACTAAACCCTTTTGCTTGAGATTTATCAATTGGATGAAGAAGGTATTTCTCCTTGTATCCTCATAGTGTGCTATCATTTATTCCGTGAAAATTGTCTAAGTGACAAGTGATTTTCTATAAGAAATCCATCGATATGACACAAATTGATTGGGTTCTAAATATAAAGATGAAACTCATACCTTTTGTGTGTGTGGCACATCATGTAGATCAAAGAACTGCTCCATCTTGAGTATCCATGTGATTGGATCCTTGCCATCAAACTTCCTCATATTGATCTTAGGAATGTGTTTGGTCTTCAACCCAAAGTTAGATTTTCTCCAATCTTTATTCATCTTCCTTGTGTCCTCATCATGAATTTCATGGGATACATTTTCACTTTCAGGTGGCCTCTCTATTAGGAAATTTTTCAATACTTACATGATCTCCCTTTTTAAACCATGAATCTTAGTATCCATTATTTCTTCCAACTTAGCTTCAGTTGAATCCTTCATCCCTAGTAGTTCAGATTTTGTTACTTCCTTCTTTTTTAAATCATTTATGTCCCTGTGCATTTGTTCACCTTCATCAAGAGTCCAAGTAGGATTGTCTGAAGGATTATTTGGTGTAGAATTTCAATTTTTTGGTGGCGTGTTGGCCAAGTATCACTTCAAGTTAGGAATTCCTAATTGGCTTAGGAATAGGTCCTCATAGACAAGGGGGTGCCAGGTGATATAGATCTCTAATATAGGTGCAGGGTCCAACAATAGTACTTGACCCAATATCTCAGGGAACTAACTAAGGAGGATTAACCATGCCCTTATTTGTACTATTTGACTACCCAGGTACTAGAGAGTGATCTCCCTGAGTGTTGTTCTTGGTGTACTATAGAAATAAGATGACCAAAAGGTTTACTCGGTAAGTCTCAGGATTCTAGGGGTTCTCCCGATATTTGCAAGGGATGTGGAAGCTCAGATCCATAGTAGTGTTTTCTAATGCAAAACCATTCGAAAGGGGCCTTCCGATATACTCTAGGTACGTGGAAGAACCACACAGTCCCCGGGTTGTAGCATTTACAAGTAACGAGAGCTCCTAGGTTTAGGGACACCTGAATACATATGTACCTAAAAATCCCTAAGATTCTCTCAAATTTATGTGATACTCCTTTTATCCCACTTTATTATACCTTTGGAATCACCCCAATTGAATCTTATAGTCAAAATATATAAAAATTTCCAAAAGGAGAGCACACCTTTTAAACCTTGATTTGGAGGTGGCTTTGCTAGACAATCTTTCTTCTGTTGTATCTCCAAAATTTCGACCCTTCCAGGTATAAAATTTCATTCTATAATTCTCTGATACTTCTTCTATAAAATGCCAAGGGTCCGATCAAAATTGGATGTGCCAAGTGGAATTTATGATAACTTCCCCACACCTTGCTGATTTTTGGCCCTTCCAGGAGAGCGTACTTGTAAAGCATTCCAATAGCACAATATCTTGTATTTGGTTCTAAAAATTGCACTCGAAATACTAAAGACTGTCCACTATCCAATGTAATTTGTCTCACTTAATTTGGATACTCACTGAAGAAAATATCACTATTTTGCCCAGAACACCTTTTTGCGACTAGTTAATATGACTAGTCAGCTACTCTATCTTTCATAGGGTGTATCTATAAACGTAGGATGACCCATAAGCATAAAGTTTTATCATGTCTCCCTTGATAATTTCTCTGAAAATCCTTTGAGTTTCAAGGTCTGAAATTTCACATAAAATATTTTATAGAAACAATTACGTGATGACTAAATTCAGGATAATTCTAGAACCTGATCTTACACAGGATATATCTCCAAAAGTATAAATCCTAAGGAGATGAAATGTTAACCCAAAGTACCTTTATTTGTATGATAACTATCCTCCAAGGTGTTCCTTTTGAAACATTGTAGAAAAAAAGTTATATTGAAAATTCCAAGCTGTCTTAAATGCAACAGCGAAACCCCAAGACCTTGAGCTCTGATCCCAAATGTTAAGAATCAAACATCAAAATAGTATAAAATCCTCAGAATAAGTACTCAATGCCTTGAAAAAGAGATAATTTCAGATAATAATCATGTTCGAGGGGGAAACCTCCTTATACACCACATAAATTTACAAATACAAGATGATTCCAAATGAAAAGGTCTCCTTGGTATATATAGGAGACTAGTAGGTACAATTACAACTAATGGACCCAAGTCGACATAAATAAAATAACAATACTAATGTAATACACCCCAATTAAGGGGTAATGTTCCACTATTTAGGGATTAACAACCATTGTGTGATGGTTTTTTCATTTTTCAGTCTAAATATGTAATGGATCTGTTGACATGTTTTAAAATGGTTGATTGCAAGACTTGTGCCACTCCTTTCAGTTTGGAGTGAAGCTTAATAAACCATGTCAAAAACCCACTATCGATGTTACACTTTATCAACAATTGGTCGACAATCTTATTTATTTTCTCATAGTCGACCTGATATCTCCTTTATTGTTAGTTATGTTTCTTGGTTCATGTAGGATCCCATAGAAAGCCACTAGAAAATAATCAAACACATTGTTCTATATTTGAAGGGTACCACTCACTTTGGTATCAAATATTGTAGTAGTTCAGATTTTCTAGTTGACTTCACTAACTTCGACTAGGCTAGCGATGGATATGACCTAAATTCCACTTCTGGGTATGTGTTTCGCTATAGCACTGGAACTTTGGTGTGGCCATGTAAGAAACATAAGGTAATTTCTTTGTTGACTACAGAAGATGAATATCATGGATTTTATCAAGCAGATGCTAAAGAAGTTTGGATTTGTCAACTTTTGTGAGAGCTTGGATTTCGTATTCAGACCTCAACTACAATATTTTGTGATTATCAAAGTTCCATATAGGTTGTTGACAATCATGTTTATCATTGTAATATGAAGCATGTTGATCTCAATGCTCACTATTTGTGACAATTGGCTCATGATAACGTTGTTTCTCTTGAATATTGTCGTACTGAAGATAAATTTATTGATATCTTCACCAAGCCTTTAGTTGAAGCCATATTTATCAAGCTCCACAATTTGCTTGGGCTTTAAGAAGATGCAATTATGGGGGAGTTTTCCAGTGATGTAAATTCACCTCCCAAACCTCCATATTTGTGTCATGATGGGGGGGTGTTGGAAAATCAAGCAATGATGGTTCATGATACATATTATGGGTTTATTCGGTCGATAGGTCAACCTACATCTAGACACATTTAGTTAGTAGATCGACCAACACACCACACTAGTCATTCAATTAGTCGACATGTTTGTCGGTCAAAAAATCAACCAGTAGTCGAAGATAGTCGGGGAAATGGATCGACCAACCCTACAATCAAATACAATTTGGATGGATAGTCAGTCTGGTTGAGTATCATCGAGCTGATTTGACATAATGGATTTTTTGGAATCAACTCTAAACACCGATGGCTGTATGTGGACAAGATATTTTGAATTCTATGGGAGTTGGTTAGATCTTGAGTCTATAAAAGAATACCCCTTGGGTCATATCTGTATAATGTGAAGTGATTTCATATTGTACAATGGATCATGCAAATCAAGATGTGCAATATGCACTATGATGTTCTGATCACAATACTTTGTGATTAAGTGTTTTAATGGTGTCTTTAGATGCCATATCTATTCTTTGAAATTGTTTGTCCCTCTTTGGTTGTCTATAGTACTATGTTCTTTGTTTCATATTGTGTTCCATTTGATTCCCCAACATGTAGGATGAAACATTAAACAATAGAACTAGAAATATAAACCATCATCACATATATAACATGCATTAATCAATATCAATGAATAGATAAAGGAAACAACATAACTCTATTTAGCATTCATAATAGACACATACTCTTAGTTCTGAAAAGGGGGCCCAACTACTTATTCATTCATTTTATGAGACTTATAAAGGGTTTCCACAACATCATAGTGAATAGATTGAGATCTCAATAATGTCCACAACCATCAACATCTAACCATATACAAACATAACCAACTAACCCCTTTATTGAGCCTCGATGGAATTTTATACAATGATAGTGGCCAAAGTTGACCATGTGAATCTAGTTACAAAAGGGATAAAGATGACTATGTCAATCAATTACCCAAGTAAATTATTAATTATGCTCCTTAACATTTATCCCTTTATATCCAACTTTTTTTGCATTCTTTTATTCTCTTCCACATCCCTTTCACTGATCTCTATGCCTTGTAGTGGTGCATCCTCATCCTCATATTTCCAAAAATGAAGGGGACAATCAACCTCAAATTTATTTCCTTCCCTAAATCCAAGTGACAAGGACATGATACATATTGTAAATAATTTTTTAGATCACAATACCATGAATTAGTGGTAGCAAGAATGTAATAGACATCGATAGTATATGTAGAGATCTCATTTTCCCACCCTACTTCATCAATATCAACCTAATCCTATGCTCCAACTCCTAGTTTGTAAATCCCTTGGCCTCAAACCACAGTGGTTGGTTTGAGCACCAAATTGAACTAGATAGAAGTCATCTAGTTTTATCTCATTTCACCAAGTTCCTTTGAATAAAGAGAGATCTAATAGCTAAGTGTGTGACCACCACAATAGTGTGACTTTTCATAATGTAAGGCTTGAAATGTTTTACTACTTTAAATACAATGAATGCTTTTTTTTTAATTGTTGGTTAGTTCATTTCAGCACCTTGTAGGTCTATTCTCATGAATGAAATAGGAAATTCACTCCATTTACCTTCTTTATAGGTGAGCACAACAAGTAGGACCTGTTCATATGTCAAATTCTATAAAACTATATCTTTATCAAAATATGGACTACACAATGCTAGTGTAGTAGCAATGACAACCTTTATCTTCTTGAAAGTATCCTTCTTAATTTTAGTCTAATTAAAAATATTTCTTGATCATTTTTTGAAAGGGTATAATAGTTTATGAAAAATTTGAAACACAATACCTTACAAAACTAATCTTATTGAAGAAAGATTGCATTGATTTCGTGTTATGAGGCAAAGGAATATGACTAATGGCATTAGTTCTTTCTGGATCAACCAATATACAATCATTAGAAATAACATGACTAAGTAGTTTTACTTCAATCACTACAAACATACTTTTTTCTGAGCTCAAAGAAATCATATATTTCCTTCATATCTCAAAAATGTGTTTGATATGTTGCAAAGGCTTAGATTGATTCATTGAATATATAGTAACATCATCTATATATACTACCACACTACGATTAATAAAACCTTTGAAATCAATATCAATAGCTCTTTTGAAAGTAACTCCAGCATAATCAATCCTAAATATATTCTTTTGTACATGAAGGTTCCCCATTTAGTTTGAAATATTATTTGACATCCATGAACTCAACTCATGGTTTTACATGTTACATATTCTTTACATTTTTGGGTCATTTTGCATTAAGTAAACCTATGAAAGAAATATCCATATCTCTTTGGAAAGTATCTTGGGCATAATCGATCTAGAAGGCATTCTTTTGTACATAAAGGTTCCCCATTTAGTTTGAAAATTTAGTTTGACATCCATGAAATCCATTCATGGTAGTGCATTTTTCATATTCTTTATATTTTTTACTCATATTGTATGCAACTGTGGGTTTGTAAAGGGTAACAAGAAATATACCACCATTTGATTGCATACAAATAATGGTTAGTTGCTAGTTGATGATGTACAACTAGTGGTCAAAAATGACTTTGGGAATTGATGTGCATGTCTGTAAAATCATAATGATGGGCCAAGATAAACCTTTCTCTCCCAAGGGTCTTAAAATATGTTATAACATATGACCCCTAATGTGTGAGGGAAAAATAGTAGTCGATGGCTAAAATATAATAACTTCAGAAGGATCTAACATAGAAACAAGAGTGAAGTATTTCTCACTTAGGTTCAAAAAGGATTTTACAAAAACAAACCAAGGTATCATATACTCTCTTCTATAAGGTGGGCATACCCATCTTCATAGGTAAAGTAATCATTACTACCAAATCAAGTGCACTACAGATCCATGAAGTGTAAATAGAATGCAAAATCATTGCCATGGAACAATACACATTGAATCTATGTTAAAATAGTATCGCAACCATGAGAAAATACATAATGAATATTAGTATTCAGGAGGAGGACATATATAAATGTATAAAGTAAAAATTGATTCTCCATAGTGCCAATGTTGTACGTGGTAGTGGTACTATAAAAATATCCTATCCAAAGCATTAAGATGGGATGCAATCACATGTCAAGGTGTTCCATCAAAATCCTTCTCGTTGTATGATTATTCTACATGTGAATAAATGATTTGAGGTCAGACATTGGAGGATCTATCTGATTACCAAGGATTTATTAATCTCATTCCTAGACATGATGTAAACCACCAATGATGATAATGGGAACCATGTTACATAACACATTCTAACAAGAATGAATAGATGTGTTGAAGTTGAACATTCATAGAATCCATCAAGTAGGAATAATTGATGAATATCCATTATTGAAGGTGAGGGAACCTACCACCGATGACTACAATCCCTAAGGTAATAGATGGTCTCTAAATCCCCTTTCTAGAATAGATGAACTAGAGCCAATAGAAATATATCCACTAGAATAACATAATTAAGGCATCTCTCATCATCTAACATGAGATAAATATGGAACATGATTAGTCTTAGAAATGGGTCTTGGACAATCATTGGAGAGAGCATACCATCGAGTATGACTTTGGCATGCACTGGATGAAATTATTTCATAAATAAGTCCCTCTCCTAAGCAACCAATAATGAAAATAATTAACATAGGCAAGGAAATCCACCAATGATGAAAACGAAATCCAAGGTACAACACAAATCCCACCATGTGAATAAAATTCTTATTATCGAACATAGGGGAAATCACTTAGTAAGTAACCAATGATGTGATGTCATATATTGAGTGAAAGATAAACTACAAATGATGAAATTAAGTCCCAAGGTGATATTGAATCTAATTCTATATCCCAAAGTAATCTCTCACAGTCAATAAGAGAATACCATCCAATGAGAAATAAATGATGAATCCTTCCACTTTGGCACAAGATAAAAATCATTGGATGTGATAGAAAAATGAGACAACTTGACATAGGGAAGGAAAACATTGGACAAATATAAGCATATGAGGAATGAAAAACTTAGTTGAAGACTTCCCTTGAACATAAGAACAACATACTAAATAACACAAGAACCAAATGAGACCAAATATATGAATGATACAAACCATCAACATGACAGACGCTAAKGGATTCTCCATAGTGATTRGAAAATAAAATAATTGGAGTAAAAACTCTAAATCATAGATAGCTTCTAAAGAAATAATAAAACCCAATTGTTAATAAATTGACTCAAAATAAKTGTTTTGTTCAAGGGAGATATTGACTTGTTGCTATAAAAGAATGAATTGACAAATMTTGATTATTTCCCCCCTTTCTCTTTTTACAAATATTTGATTTTTTTTTGYCTTTTTCATATTACAAAGACCGAAAAAGAATAAATGAATTCTAGAAATACAGTGTAGGAGGTGAGTGCCATAGGGTGTGAAACTATTTTTCAAGTGCATGGAAMATACCTATGTAAAAGAAAGAAAAACGAAATKTGCATGAYGTGGGTTCTCATAAGTGTGTCTCTTCRAGGGTAGACTAGGTCTAAAAAGTAGAAACAAGTAATGCAAAGTTAAGAGATAGTTAAGAATKYRGAGGTAGTRAGAATAATGTAGCAAATTGCAACAAGTCATTAAGAAAAACAATTTGTGAAACGATAAACATAATACATGCACAAAAAATGAATATAAAGGTGGAAGCCCCATGRGAATAGTAAAAAATAGATGAGAGAGATGAATGAGGTTCATAATACAATATTAAACTATAAAGGCTCCTAGTAATACTATAAAATAATGGGATGGAAACAAAATGAACAAAAGGTGCTACACTAGGGAATCCCATCATAGGAAATCTCTTCCATCAAAGAAATGCAAATTGTAGTTAGAAAAGGATTATGCACCAACATCAAACAAGGTTGACCCTATGGAAAATTATAGTGACAAAAGGTTTAAATGCACCATAATAGAGAGGGAGCCTAAACATTAACAAAAGCTTCAGAATATACCCAAACAAATCAAACAATGCATAAAGCATGATCCCTATGAAACCATGAATCCAACACAAAACCTGCACTTGAGAAGCAACAATACCAAGATCATATCTCGAAAATCCAAGAAAAGACATATATTTTTGTGATTTAAAGGGATGGGGACATATTAAACCTTGATATCTTCAACAATATCCATCTCGATGGCATGGCCTAGTTACAAATATTCAACACTGTAACAATTTGGGGAACTACAAGCAAAGTGTTTTGAATTGGAAGTAAAATCAAAGTTGAAATCAAAGAAAAATTCTATAGGAATAGACTCAATATTACAAGGATCTAAGGATTTATGAAAGAGATAATACTTAGAAACAAGAAACTTTGAGGATCTACAAACAAATACTTCAAGCTTGTGATATAAACTTGAGGGTTGATGATCATAGAAATAAAACTCAGAAATAAAGCCTAAGGATGTATGTGATCTGAAGTTCCTTTGATGCCAATTTATCTTTAACATACATCAACATCTAACTTGATTCAGAATTATTTTTGATCATCTTTGACTATTTGCACAAATACATGTGAATCTTCTTACTTATCCAAAACTTCATAAAATGATGAACAACTTGCAGAATAATGGGAGATAACATAATAGGAAATAAAATAAATTAATAAGACAAGATTTGATGATAGAGTTCACCCCTCCTAGGCTACATATTTGGGTCCCTTTTCAGAGATCACTCTTCATTAATCTCAATGCCAAAATTACAATGAAATGAACTTACAAATGCAAAATTTGAAGTCACTCTTTGAATCTATTGCTCAACCTCATAAATAGAGGTTACAATTGAAATCCTCTCGAAATTTTAAGAAAAGTGAGTATAAACTTGACTATGTTTTGAACAAGTGCCCAAAGACCCCCTTTTAAACACAAAACAAGACTATGGGTCTCATACATTACAAACTGTACTAAGGATTTCATAAAAAATGCTTTTACATAGATCCGACATAACCATCAAATTCCTCTCAAAAAAATGAGAAAATTAGTATAAACATGACTATGTTTGGACATGGCATGCAAAACGAGACACTAGTACCATATCTACACTTGTCATCCACCTTAGGATTCATGCCAAACTTATGAACATACTTCCATGTACTGTATTATGTCATACTGTCTTAGGATTCGTACCTATTTTAAGTAGGCCTAGCTCGGAAAAATCATGTATCGAAACCTACAGTGATGTGGCATCGTCATTAAATAAATATTCGTGGGTTTGTTACAACAAGCCCCACGTATAGTGTATTGCTAGGAGTTTGTTTGTTAAGCCATTGGTACACTAGAGGGGAGTTTGGGGGTTCAAAACCCATCGATCCCCTCCACTTTCTTTGTTATACATATATATTATTAACCACAGAGATTTGTCCTGTTTCCATGGGGCATGATTTTTGATCCCCAAGCCAACTTGGTCTTCTCAAAGGTGCCATGTGGCACCACCTGATTGGTCCACGTGGCAACTTATGATTGGCCACTATTTCCAACTATACACCCTACCACGTGGCACCATCAGATTGAGCCATGTGTTGTATGGCCCTACCGGCTATGTTTCTAATGTACCTACCACCTATTTGCCACATCATTGTATGAATTTCCATGTGCCACCCTTTCTATGGTGCCATGTGTACAATATGGTCTACCACGTCATCCATATGGATGACATGTGGCTGTCTCTAGCTGGTCCAACTAGGTGCCAAATGTGCCAAATTCAGGTGACATGTGGTAGCCCCTCGTGCTACCATGTCAACATGATGATGTCACATGTCCATGTGTCACTCTATGAGCTTTCCACTTGTCGTACATATACTAATATCATCCTTCCATGTAAACTGTATGAAAGGACACATGTTGTCCTCTAATTTTTCCACCTCAGTTGTATGGATGTTGTTGATAATTTGGTTTTCATTGATGTCAACCTTGATAGATAGGTGAAGTATCATTGATTGATTGGTTTGAGAAGTATTTTCAATATTGGACATAATGTTATGAAGATGACTTGAATGCCAAGCATTGTCAATATTGGACATAATGTTATGAAGATGACTTGAATGCCAAGCATTGTCAATATTGGACATAATGTTATGAAGTTGACTTGAATATAAGTAGAAAGATAATATTGACTAATATATTGTATGGGCTTGATGCACTCATCCTATATTGTATGAGGTTGATGAAATCACCCTAATGGAAATATGGTTTATGGTGGATTGTTTCATTAACATCCATGCATGAAAATAAAGTATGACGAAATTGTCCAGATAAAAAGGGTAAATGGAGAATCCAATATGGATGCATACAAATAACAAATAAGAATGTTGGACATGGTGTTATAGTGTTGGCATTGATGTCAAATAAGATTAGTATGCACATCAGTAGAGTCACAGAGTCAAGAAGTCTAGTATAAACATCTCAGCAAGAAGTTGAAAAATTCGAAGGTCGAAGTCAAAGAAATCGGTGATGGAAATCGAAGGTCGAAATTGAAGAGGTCAAAGAAGTCAAAGGGAAAAGTAGGATAAGTAGAAGAAGTCAAAATTAAAGAAGTCAAAGATCAAAGCCAAAGTCAAAGTTGAAACCGAAGCAAGTTGGAACGACCAAAGTCAAATTACACAAGTCGGTTTTCTTCTAAGTCGAGTTGGTCCAAGTAGAAGTGAAGTAAATTACCCCGAAGGTCAAAGTTGAAAGAAAAATGAGTCGATAAATTCAAGTCGGTCAAAGCAAGTCAGGATGACCAAAATTTGAATCTCTCAAGTCGGTCCAAGAATGAAGTAACCTAAAGGTCGAAGTCAAAGAAAAATTAAATTGGGAAATACAAGTCGGGTCAAGGTTGAAGCAAGTTGGGTGGACCATAATCGAAATACTCAAGTCGAAATTTCTCCTAGTTGAGTCAACCAAAAATATGTTTGTCAATCGAATGAGGAAGCAAATACGAAAAAGGGTGAAGAACAATTTGAATCTTTAGTGACTAGCATCTGAGAGGGAACTGATTTTAATATCCACCATCAAGTAAATTGTCTACAAGTTGAGTTTAAATAGTCAACAACAAAGGAGATATATGGAAGTCAATTTAGACATTCATAAAAAGTAAAATGCACTGAATTAAATCTGGTATCCGAGGATGAAAGGAAAATCTTGGCAAGTTTCTTTCAAAGAACCACCTGTACCATCCACCTCACACATGTTCTGGGGAAAATTCCCGCATTTCGGCTAATTGGGCATGTTATGAACAAAATCCATGTCGTAGAATTGTAAAATGCATTTCCATCACTCCATAATTTTCATACGAAATCAATGTTTAATTTCGTGTACGAAAATAAATTAATGAAATCACCAATTGTGTTAATTAAATGAATGGGTGCAATGTTTCATTACTAAAATACACAATGGTTCAAACTTATAAATTTTGGAAAGTATATAAGAAAAAAAACAATGTGGAAGGAAAGTGTTTATGTGATTTTTACAAGATTATATGAAGGCATAGAAGACTCCAAGGAAGAAATACAATATACTTATGTAATGAGGGTGGAAGGGTGGAGCACGGAAGGACTAATTTCCTTTACTGATTAAAGTTTGAAGACAGGAAGTTGGTGCTTCCCAGGGTTGGTTCCCTAAACAAGGGAGTTGGTACTTCCTAGGGTTTCTACCCTAAACAAAGGAGTTGGTTCTTCCTAGGGTTGGTGCCCTAAAACAAGGGAGTTGGTGCTTCCTAGGGTTAAATCCCTGAACAAGAATATTGGTGTCTCCAAATAATTATTTAAACTTGTGTTATTGTATTGATTTTATATTCAAGTTTATTGTTATTGATCAATTGTTGTTAATAAGTCAAAATTATTAAAAGTTTAAATAATTAATACATATTGATTCACCCCCACCTCTCATTATTGAAAAAGTTTCCAACAATCGGTATCAAAGAGGGTGCCTTCTACATAGTCTAACAACTAGAAGGTAGATTTTGAAGGAATTAATCATTAAGAGCGAATTTCTTATAACAAAGCACCTTTGTTCAAAGGGAGTGATTATGCATTCTACATTGTGAGACTGAAAAGTTATCTCATGGCCCTTAGATGTGATGTTTGGAAAGTTGTTGAAAGTGGTTATACCACACCATCTACCCCACCTATTGATATTGCTTCAAAGAAGTTATGCAATGACAATTCAAAAGCAGTAAATGCTATTCTAGGAGGTTTAACCAATCCTATATTTGTAAAGGTAATGCATTGCAAGTAATCAAAAGAGATCTGGGACAAACTGAAGGCCATATATGAAGGATACAACAAATTTAAGGAAGCCAAACTATAAACCTATAGAATTAAGTTTGAAAATTTGAAAATGAAGGAGGAAGAAGACATAGCTGAATATCTTCAAAGAGTTGATGAAATTGTCAATTCAATCAGAAAATTAGGGGAATAACTCAAAGAAAAAATGATCCATATGGATATCGGTGGCCACCCACCTTTTCCAAATCGCTCAAAACAGTTTTCTGGCAATTTACTATTTTTAGTAGGTTTTAACTTCCAAGGCCATTTTGAGGGCCTAAATGAAGGTTTTGTGGGATAGATCTTCTCAATGACATCCAAAGTATCTGATTGATCCCCCAAAATTAATCTCCTTGATGATACCTTTCCAACAGGCTGTCGTGCGCCTGAAACGAAGATCGTATGCAAAAGTTACAATCCCGAGAAGTTGATGTACTAACTTACCCAAACGGGGCCCACATGAATTTTGGTGCTTCATCTCTTAGGGTTAGGTTTTTGGATGTATAGGGTTTTGGACATTCCTATTTATTTCAAAAATTTCTTCATAGCCTCATTGTAATCATCTTTTGGCGAATGAGTGCAGTCGTCACATCTCTTCTCAGAGATAAGCTGCCACCATTCCAGCAAGCTTGTTTTCCACTACATTTTATAGTTTCATCTTATTTCCTTATTGAATAGAAAACTAGTTTTATCGTATCTTTATTATTATGTGTGAAGCATATTTTAATAATTTGTATTCATTTATTTCTTCTCATAAAATCCGGATCACAAACCCATTGTCCAAATATTATGAGATCATTACCTATGAGGTATGATGCAAAAAGTTATACCCTTGAAGACAGACCAGATCTTGATAAGCTCATAATAGATGAACTACATGGGATCCTTAAAGCATATGAGATGAGAACAGGACAAGAAAAACCAACAAAAGGAGAAACTTCCTTCATGGAATCAAAATCAAGGAAGAAGGGGGAGAAGGTACCTAATGAATATTTATCAGAGATTTATGATGAATAAGTAGCTAACATTATGAAGAAACTCAAGAAAGGGATTGGTAAATACAAGGGAAAGTTTCCTCTGATATGATTCAACTATGGAAAAGTTGGACACTTTGCTAACAAATGTCCATATCCCAATCAGGAGGATAGTGATGATGAGGAAATTCATAATCATAAAGAACATAAGAAGGGTAAGAAAAAGAACAAAAATAAATACTACAAACAAAAGAAGAATCTCTACACCAAAGGGGACAACAACTCTTATGAATAAAGTGAAGATGAAGATTCAGAGCTTCTATTTATGGGAATGAAAACTCAAGATAATGTTGTAGATGATGAAGAAAACTTTGAATATGAAGGATAAGTAGACCTAGAAGTAGAGCTTATCAATGCTATGAAGGAACTAAGAAAGTGTAAAAAGAAGAACAAGATACTAAAGGAACAACTTCAAGAGTTTGAAGAAGAACATCAATCAACATAGGTAGATGCATCAAGAACAATCAAGGAATCAAATCAGATAATTAGTGATTTGAAGTATCGACTCCTAGAAGCTAAAAGAATTGAAGAAGTCATTTTAAATCAAATCAATGATAGAGAAAACATATGTGAGAAGCTAGACACTGATATTGAGATGTTAAAAGGTTAACTTGAGAAAGAAAAGAAGGGATCAAAATTTGAAAACAAATCAAAATATTGGATGAAATTCTTGTTGGAGCATATCCCTAACTTACATTAGTTTATACCTAGCCTACACTCCTAGATCTTGGTTAATACATTCATTTACACTTTATTTCACCTAATTTGTCCACATAGAGAAGAAGGGTTCCTCATCTCTAGATTTTAGGGAAAACTGCTAATTTTAGATCAAGACTCAACTCCTGGTTCTTGTTTTTCTCGATTTATTCTTGATTTTCTTGATTTATTCATGATTTATTCCAACTCCCCCATGAAAAAACTCATATATTATTAGGGAATGTTCACCTCCTCTTTGAGTGAGATATTTATTCCTTAATTAATGATTTTTGCCTTTACTATTATTAGTAACTGTTATTTTGGGTCAGTTAACTGAGTTAGAACTGCTTCTCTTGTCAGTTAAGTGAGATTAAGTGAGATAATGCACATCACTTAACTTTTGTGGACATTAATGAGTTTTTGACATGTATCTTTAGTGGTCTAGGTCGAACTATGTGGTCTCCCTTAGCTTATGACACCTATTTTAGCTATTTCTAGCTTTTTTTGACTAGAATTTCTATGTTGGAAATTCTATATATTCACCTCCTCTCTTCTTTTTTGAGGATGGTTGCTCATGTGTATTCATTTTTTATTAATATAATTCTCTGATTTATGGAGAAAAAAATTTCTCTCATCTCTTGAATATCAACAAATTGTTTGTGTTCAATTTAACTAGAATTCTAGATTTATCGGGGTTTCTGCAGGAATTCTACATGGTATCAAAGCTAGATTGAATCTAGTGGATTGTACATGGTTTTATTTGTAGGTATAGATCATAAGGAGGTGCAAAAGGTAGAAATGGATCATCTCTCTTAGCCCACAAAACTCATTCTAAATCCTTTCAATTACTTCGAAAGGAAGATAGAGATCTCTCTGCTGCTCCGAAGCAAAGGGCTTTACCGGGTAACAATGGGAATGGTGAAAGAACCGACTGCTGCAGAGGAGAAGATAAAGTATTTCAATAAATTAGATGAAACAATTGGGCTGATATTCCTATCAATTTCTAGAGATCTCCTCTTTCTTGTCAGTGGAGCCACTACTCCCGATGTGGTCTGGACCACATTGGAAGGACTATTTGGCAAGCAGGATGCAATGAGAGTGCATCAACTGGAGAATGAAATCATATCCCTAAGTCCAATTCATTTCAGCAACCTGAAAGAATTCTTCACCAAGTTCAAATACCTCCTAGTTGAATTTAATTCATGTGGAGTCACAAAAGGGGAATAACAACTCATCCTTTCAATTCTCTCGAAACTAGGCCCTGAATATTTTGTATTTGTGTTGTCTTTTCAAGCATCTAAATTGACTCAGGAAAAATGGAAAATGCCTCCATTGAATGATTTCATTGCAGCATTGAATCAAGATCAATCCAATTTATTCCAAATGGGTGCCATCAAACATTCCAAGAACCAAGCACTTGCAGCTACTGATGCTCCAAAGAGCAGTGGAAAAGACAAGTAAAAAGGAATGGGTAAATTTCCTGAATCGAAGAAGGAGAGATTCGCACAATCTTCAGAGAACTCTTCTGAGCCTAAGGGTAAGAAGAAGAAGAATAAGGAAAGAACACTTTTCAGCTACTGTTCCAAAGGTTTTCATCCTGAATAAAATTGCATGAGGAATACTATCGATGAGATGGCTAAGCAATTGCAACAGCACAATCTCACAGTGCCCGAAAATGCAAAGAAGAAAGATGATAATAGAACGGGAGGGAGAGCACTAAATGGTCATGATTTAATGGCTATCACATCCACTCCATCAGATTGGATCCTTGATTCAGGTGCATCTAACCATATGGCTGCATCAAAATATGAATTTTCCTCCATCGAAGAAAGCACCAAATCCCCAATTTACTTGGGAGATGCCACACCCGCAAAGGTGTGCGGAGAAGGAATTGTTGATATTGAAGGGGGATTCTTCACAAATGTGCTTCATGTTCCCTCATTTCAAATCTTCTCTCGATATATCAAATCACTCATTCTGGCTTTGGAAGGAAGGTGGATTTCACTCCGAACTCCGCAGTGATTACTGACATTTCCACAGGCTCACAACTTGCACATGGAATTGCAGATCAAGGTTCTCGTTTGTATTTATTCTCCCACTTTGTTCCTAAATCTATTAGCGTTGTATTTCTGTCACAATATAATGATATCAGTAGGTTATGGCATGAAATATTTGGCCATCTAAACTATAATTACTTGCATCAACTCAGCAAGGAAAACATGGTAGAAGGATTGCCAGCTATTAAATTCACAAGTGGTGTATGTCAAGGATGCATTCTTGGCAAGCATCCAGAGAAAAAGTTTGAAAAAGGGAAGGAATAGAGATCTTCTTCACCTCTTGGGATGATTCATAGTGACAATATGAGCCCATTCCCACAGCCTTCAATCAGTATACAACTACAACACGCAGTGCCATATACACCACAACAGAACGATGTTGTGGAGAGGAAAAACCAGTCCCTAAAAGAGATGGAAAATTGTATGCTACAGTCGAAATCATTAGCTCCCAATATATGGGCTGAAGATATTAATTATGCAGCATACATTTAGAACCAAGTTCCTCAAAAATTACTCAAAGGTGCCACTCCTTTTGAATGTTGGACCGGTAAGAAACCAAAAGTGTCGCACTTTTGTATTTTTGGTTCACGAGCATGGGCTCACATTTCGACAGATAAGAAGAAGGATTTGGAGCCTCAAAGTGTTGAATGCATATATTTTGGATATCCTGAAGGTGTCAAAGGATATATATTTTTGGACTCTCACACTGAAAATTTCATTCTGCCTTGAAGTGTGAAGTTTGAAGAAGAATCATTGCATGATTTTTCAGAAGACCCTGCCAAGGAACCACTTGTTGTCACTGATGAGGACGAGTCGGAAACTTCTTAGAGAACTTAAAAATAGCCATTAGAGAAGACTTTCAGGTCTGATATAGAGGATGAGGATCAGTTCATGGATTCTCCAACTTAGTTTCCAGCTTGGGCAAAGAAAACCCTGCAAGATGTGGGTGAACTAGTTAGTGATCCTGCAGATACAAGAAGGACTAGATCACATTTTTTTGGGGCTTCTCAAGCCATGGATGACATATAAAATTTGCTGCCCATACATTACTATATGTCAATTGGTTCAGATCCAAAGTCACACTCTGAGGTTGCATACATCTTCACCAAGTCCTTCACTGAAAAGAAATTTTCAGAACTGAGAGCGATGCTTGGAGTGGTGGAGAAAACTGAGTAGGTCACTTTTGGCCACTCAGCATTTTTTTTTCTTCTTTTTTTGGGGGGGGTTTCCCATGAGGTTTTCCCTCTTTCCTCTTTTCATGAGGAATTCTTTTATGTAATGAGTACCTAAAATGGCCAAGTTGTCGGGACTCAATTTTTTTGTCATTACAGTTAGGCTTAAGGGGGGGTGTTGGAGCATATCCCTAACTTACATTAGTTTATATCTAGCCTAGACTCCTAGATATTTGTTAATACATTCATTTACACTTTATTTCACCTAATTTGGCCACATAGAGAAGAAGGGTGCCTCATCCCTAGATTTTAGGGAAAACTGCTAATTTTAGATCAAGACTCAACTCCCGGTTCTTGATTTTCTCCATTTATTCTTGATTTTCTTGATTTATTCATGATTTATTCCAACTCCCCCATGAAAAAACTCATATATTATTAGTTAATGCACACCTCCTCTTTGAGTGAGAGATTTATTCCTTAATTAATGATTTTTGCCTTTACTATTATTAGTAACTGTTATTTTGGATCAGTTAACTGAGTTGGAACTGCTTCTCTTGTCAGTTAAGTGAGATTAAGTGAAATAATGCACATCACTTAGCTATTGTGGACATTAATGAGTGTGTAACATGTATATTTAGTGGTCTAGGTTGAACTATGTGGTCTCCCTTAGCTTATGACACCTATTTTAGCTATTTCTAGTTTTTTTTGACTAGAATTTCTATGTTGGAAATTCTATATATTCACCTCCTCTCTTCTTTTCTGAGGACGGTTGCTCATGTATATTCATTTTTTATTAATATAATTCTTTGATTTATGGAGCAAAAACTTTCTCTCGTCTCTTGAATATCAGCAAATTGTTTGTGTTCAATTTAACTAGAATTCTAGATCTATTGGGGTTTCTGCAGGAATTCTACAATTCTCGGTAGTCAGAGGTCACAAAAAATCATGAATGGTTTGAGATACACCCAAGAATCAACTTCTACATCACAAGGATCTGTCAAAATACCAATCCATTATGCAGATGCTCTTAAAATATCCTTAATAAGAGAATATAATAAGACAAGGATGATGTCATTGGAGACTGTCCCAAATAAAAAAAAATCAGCACCCCTTACTAAAGAAAGAGATGACAAGAAGAATACAATCACCAGAAGAAATCCCTCTAACAAATATCAACACATCTTCCTTGGAAATTGCTATTCTTGCAATAATTTTGGACACAAAGCAATACATTGTAAAGTCTATGGAAAGTATAATCCAAATAATGTCCAAAGAAGCAAGAGGTTTAATACAGAGAAAAGAAACTGCAACTCTTTCTCTCCTTTACTGTAATATCAATGTTGAATGCCAAAGGTGAAACATATATGGCCACAAATCTAGTGAATGTAGATTACCAATGCAATCCTTGAAGATAGTAAACCCTAACAAACATAATAAAAATATATGGAAATTAAAATAGGAAGTACAAAGCAAGAAATATGTTGAATATATTGCACCTGAAATTGATGAAGTTAATAATAGGAGAATGGTGGGTAAAGCTTCTAATAAGGAATATAAAAATCAAATTTTTTCATATAAAGTGAATCAAGCTTAAGAAAGGAGAGTTCCTAAAGAAGAATATGACACAATTGTAGTTATTGATGATGTATTGCAAATCAATAGTCCACTAGCCAATGAAAGAAAAATGGAAAAATAAAATTCTAAAGAAGAAGATGAAGAAGTTTTTGTTACACAAAATAGTGTTGATGATGATGAATCTTCAATACTATACCAACCAAAATAATTGAGTGATGATGATATCAAAAGTTTTCCAATGCTATTTTGATGATCTACTGAAGCTCCTCCTCAATAGAAAATACGAACATAAGAAAGTAAGGAAGATTCAGGGAAGACTTAAGGTTGTTCCTAGTGATGACCTTATCAGTATTGAAGAACATAAAATGTTACTCAGGAATGTTACTCTTGGTTGAGGGGAATCATAAATGTGGAAAAA
>SNQJ01S0019398.1:11209-26517 GCA_010110895.2 Picea sitchensis
ATATATCTAAGCACCGAGACTTGGGGCGTCCAGATGCGCGCATACATTATCTCCGATTTCAGACCCCCCCCTTCTCGTTAAATCCAGAATGACGGAGGGGGTGCAGAATTGGACTTCATCTGTGAACTTGAGTGCCTGGATCACGACCGTCCAGATCTGTGCCCTCTTTAAATTAAATGTGCCTGAGCCTCGTTGATGGATGAACGGTTGAGATGACCTCGACGCTTTCATCATGAAAATCCCGAAGGGCCCCACTCGTGGCTCAGCTATTGCGCCGTGTGTCCTTTAGATGGATGGTCCCGATCCTTTTGGGATTTCAGGTACCGGAGGTTCACGATGCAATTTTCCTCAAAATCCCGATTGATCAAACCGCGAAAGCACGGATGTACGTCGCGTGTCCTCCAGCGGAACGGTCGAGATGGTATTTGATGTTACAAGAGGGCTGCCTCCATTACCAGTCTCGCTTGACGTGACTGGGTGCTAGGACCATAGGCTTAGCTTCAAAGGCGCTTATCGACGTTTCGGGGTTCGGGGTTTCGAGATGTAGAACGATGTGAAACCCTCACCCTTCGAACTCCCGAATGCTGAAATGCCGACGTGACTAGATCTCGCACCACGCGTCCTTTGGATGGACGGCTGATATCCTTTCTTGCATGCAATATAGACGCTACCCATCGCGCTAATCCCGGCGCAACTCCGCTAACCGCGATTTCCCGTCGACTGTCGATCTGCTTCTATGGATGAATCTGGGCTGTTTGACAACATAATTTAGCCCGTTTGCTTGCTTGGAAGCCTGAAACGAGATTTTTTCGTGCTGTGCTTGGGCGCTTCTCGTGCAACTTGCAGACCTGAATATTATTGTGCCCAAGACAAGAATTGTTGTTAACATTAGGCTCCATGGGGGATAGAGTCATCCCTGTGATGCTCTAAGGACTCATTTTGCAATCCCATTACCTTGCTATTGGGCTATGGAGTCAAGCTCAAAACATCCTGCTTCTGAAAATATAGGCCGAAAAGTAAAGCAAAGCAAACAAAGCTACATGCTCAAAGGAGCTTATTTATATACAATCCTATTGCTAATAAAATATTTTACATGGGGCTAGGTGAAAGCAGACTTCCACCATAGCCATTCAAGCAACTTCCTTGATAGAATCTTTTTCCTTTTGTCAATGATCACCAACAGATGGTGTAACCATGACAACATAATGGCTACATTCTTCAACTTCTCCTCACAGGCTGAAGTTGATATGAAATAGGGTGGCTCCAAGGCATAAAGGACATGCCACTCCATGTAGTCGCTGAAAGGGTCATAGAATGAGTGGCGAATTTCGGAAAGTTGGCGACAGGAAGCCTCCTCTGCTACACAACTATTCCCATGTGGCTGAATATCTCTGACAACCACAGGTGAGTGGACAACTATCGTAGGCTCACTGATCTCGGGCGGTGGCTGCTCACTGACTGGCTCTGGATAGGAAAAGAAATGTGTGCTTAGTTGCTCTTCTGGATCTTCCTCGTGCACTCTCCCATCTTGTAAAAAGGGAATGGTCTCCCGATCCTTCTCTTCAATCCCAAATGTAAATACATCATGGGAAATCTCATGAAGGAAGAAAGAACAATCCTCTTCCACAATGGCTTCTTCGTTTAAATTTGAGACAACAGGGTCATCGGGCAACATGAGTGAGCAAAACTACCTCGGGCAACAGGCCTTTCAGCAGTTTGCAGAAGAAAAACTCTAAATGCAAGATCCTATTGGTTCAGAGTTCCGGGTAACTGAAGGGGTGACTTGACTAGATCCTCCAATTCCAAGTCATTCAGCGTTGAGAAAATCACAAGACCGATTAGAGACAATGTAGTTGTTATAGTGATCCAACTTACATCATCCTATAACATCTACAACTCGACTGGATCCTCCAATTCCGAGCTGTTCTAATACAGTATGAACAAAGACATGGAAAGAAGATGACATTCATAAGGCAAGAAGTCTCAGATGTTAATACATAACCAGAATAACCAGTGCTTCGTTAAAGCTTTTACAATTGGGAGCCTTGCTCAACCATCAATCATTACCCAAAATGGCGAAAACGCCTTTATATACTCAAAACAACAACAACAACAAAAACAAGACGCTGCATTAAAAACATTGCATCTGCATGTCTTTTGACAGTCTGCGCATGCAGACTCTGGCTGATCTTGCACCTATGACAGACGCTATCAGATTTCGGACTGTCCTGCTGCAGACGAATCGATCAGCTTTAGTCCTTTGCTGGACTTTCCATTTATGATGGAGATGATGTCTAACCACCTCCAACAACTACAATAACTGCCCTCTTGAGATCATGAATGGTTCTGGTCAACTCTACCTTTTGGGGACGTGGAGGTCTTCTCGAGGGGCCACCTGGACCAGCCGAATGATTCACGGGATGAGAGGTGGAAGACGTGGCATACTTGACGAGGATGTTGTAGGTGCTAGTATGGTGAAGGTGAGGTGGGGGGAAAAGGGGTGCTTTCGTGGAAGTGATATGGGGACAGAGGACAACGAATGGAGGGAGGTGTTGAGGTGGAGGCGACTGGGCGAAAGGGACACATGGCAGGCGGTGAGGACTTGGGATGAGTATATTTCTGCCATGTATAGATAGGGGGCCCGCTATAGTGAAATTCCATTTCGGACCCCCCCCCCTCTATTAAAGGCAGAACTGATGGGGGGGTCCGGAATTTAATACAGACCGTAGATCTAAGCGCCGAGACTTGGGCCGTCCAGATGCGCGCATACATTATCTCCGATTCTGGACCCCCCCCTTCTTGTTAAAGCCAGAATGATGGAGGGGGTGCGGAATTGGACTTCGTCCGTGAATTTGACTGCCTGGATCACGACCGTCCAGATCTGCACCCTCTTTAAATTAAATGTGCCCGAGCCTCGCTGATGGATGAACGACTGAGATGATCTCGACGCTTTCATCATGAAAATCATGAAGGGCCCCACTCGTGGCTCAGCTATTGCGCCGTGTGTCCTTTAGATGGACGGTCCTGATCCTTTCAGGATTTCTGGTACCAGAGGTTCACGATGAAATTTTCCTCAAAATCGCGACTGACCAAACCGTGAAAGCACGGATGTACGCCGCGTGTCCTCGAGCGAAACGATCGAGATGGTATTTGATGTTAGAAGAGAGCTGCCTCCATTACCGGGCTCGCTTGACGTGACCAGGTGCTAGGACCATAGGCTTAGCTTCAAAGGTGCTTATCGACGTTTCGGGGTTTGGGGTTTCGAGATGTAGAACGACGTGAAACCCTCACCCTTCGAACTCCCGAATGCCGAAATGACGACATGACTAGATCTCGTGCCAGGCATCCTTTGGATGGACGACTGATATCCTTTCTTGCATGCAATATAAACACTACCCGTCGCGCTAATCCCGACGCATCTTCGCTAACCGCGATTTCCCGTCGACCGTCGATCTTCTTCTATGGATGAATCTGAGCCGTTTGACAACATAATTTAGCCCGTTTACTTGCTTGGAAGCCTGAAACAAGATTTTTCCGTGTTGTGCTTGGGCGCTTCTCGTGCAACTTGTAGACCTGAATATTCTTGTGCCCAAGACAAGAATTGTTGTTAACACAGTCCTTTTGCAATGCAATTATAGGCGACAACCAACAGGCTTTTAGGTGCCTGCATTAGCACCTTTCGCCATATCTCCTAGAAAATATGTCGGCAATTGGAAGTTGATAAGAATACCTTGTAAACATGGCGCTGCCATATGAAAAAGGGAATGTGGAGGGTTACAGATTCTGTTTGCAATGGTTGTCTATCATATTCAGAGTAAATATCCATGTCTGGTCGGCCTTGCCAGATGGCACTGCCCATTCCTGGTATATTGATTCAAACTACGATCAAACAATTGACATCCTCTCATTGAAAACAGATATAACACATATCCATTATCAACCTTTGCTTGGACATATCAGTGGTTCAGGGTTCAATGTCCATGCCACCCAAACCGCATCGAATCTGCATACGCGTGGCATGCTTTTTAGTGAGAATGAAGCTCCTCCCCATTGTGATATGACAATATAGGGCTTGAATAAAAAATCCATGCGTGAAATTCATCACAGTTGTGATGAGGCCATACAAGGCTTAAACAAAAAACGTAGAGTAAGTTATCACAACTTGAAAAAAAATATTCGTAAAATTCGTCCCAATTGTGATGAGGCCGTACATGCCTTAATCAAAAAACGTAGACTAAGTTATCACAACCTGAATCAGAGTGAAATTCATCCCAGTTTCCATCAGGTCATCGTGCCCTTGGACAAGAAACGTAGAGTAAGTTACCACATC
This sequence comes from Picea sitchensis, assembly GCA_010110895.2. Taxonomy (NCBI): domain Eukaryota; kingdom Viridiplantae; phylum Streptophyta; class Pinopsida; order Pinales; family Pinaceae; genus Picea; species Picea sitchensis. The sequence continues at coordinate 15,540 of SNQJ01S0019398.1, forward strand.
TTGAAAAAGGCCATGCGCGAGAGAAAAAAATACATTGCTACGCTTCCTTTTAGAGAGAAACTCACATATCACAATCTAAAGAAATTTGTTCATGCACAACACAACATAAACAAATACAGTCGCATAGCCCATAATGGTCATGCAACTATCACATTTCATGGGCTAGAAGCAACACCATGCACTACTACTAATGAAAACCAACAAACACTTTTTACTCATAGTTCCTTGCGAAAGAAAAATGCAAGACAAACCTACATGAAACAAATTAAAGACACTCCTTCCATTGCATGTGCAATTTGTGAACAATTGAATTTCTCAAAAAACAATAAGTATTTCACGCCCGATTTGCAAGCAGAATACCTCCGCTTGACAGTGCACGATAAACCATTTTCCAGTGGAAAAATTTGTCTTCCATGCAAACAATCGCATGAAAATGGAAAACTGCCACAATTTGCAATCCCTGACCAAATAAGATGTAATACACCACTACGAGATGTAAGTTCACTTACGAAACTTGAGGAGAGACTTGTGTCTCTGTGAATTACATTTGCACAAATCAGGCCTTGGGGCTAAAAACGACCCCAAATGGGCTTAACATGATTAATTATTAATGTGCCTGTTTAGCTAGATGTTGTGCAAAAAGCCTTGTCACAATTCATTAGCGATACAATGACAATTGCTATGGCTCTGAAAATACACTTGCGATACAAAAATGCCCATCAGACAGACAAAGTGTGCGTGCATTCTGTTATGAAAGCATTAAAGGAATTATGTTCCAGGGCCCTGTACAAAGCACAAAACATTTGTATAAATGACAACTGGAACAATGTTCTTGCAGAAGAGGATGCCAACTCTGCAGAGACTCTCGAAAATGCTAGTGAATTTGATACAAGTGATGAATCGAAGAATGAAACACCTACTGAGACATTGGTGCATGGATTCACTGATTCACAGTGCATTCATGACTTGCAAGACAAGATTGTCGAAATTGCACTTGCTGAGGGGCAACGTCCACTTGGAATATTCAAGGACAAATTCACTAAGGAAATGAACTTTCCAACACTCTTCCATGGAGATCCACATGTCACTAACATTACATAACGATTTAGTTATCAAAAAATAGTCTGATGGGAGCTACTACATTCAAGCGACGACTTCTCCTATCACATAACAAATTTGTTTTTCAAAACAATGCGCATAATAATAGACCAAGTTCTCTCCTGCATGTTGGTTCGAATAAGAAAAGGCCAGTTATAAGGAAGAAAGTTGTTGGCCAAGGATGTCAAGTACAAAGTAAACCTAGAAAAAATTCTGAAATCTGATATTGGATACATAGATTTCAAAAACATTCGCACCTCTCCTGACTATTTGCAACAAAACAAAAAAACTATTTTTGCAATGATCTGGAAATTGGGCTCGCCAACATTTTTCATCACATTTACAAGTGAAGAGCATTGCTGGGATCCATTGGTAGCTGTCGTATATGACTTGCATAGGAATAAGGAACATAAAAAACAAACCGATACATTGGAAAATAATGACATTGACTACCTCATAAGAAAAGACCTAGTGACATGTACTCGCTACTATAGACATAGAATAAATGGTTTGAGACAATTGATATGCCATGATGAAACAGTTTTTAGAAAAATATCAGACTACTTGTTTGTGACTGAATTCTAGAATAGGGAAAATGAACATGACCACGCACTGTTGTGGATAAAGGGTGCACCAGTCTATGGAGCTGATAACAATTCAAAGATCGAACAATTTGTGGAGAAATACATAACATGCAACACATATCATTTGGATCTACAACTTGCCAAATGTCATAGACATTACCATACAAAAAGTTGTAGAAAATGAAAAAACTCGCATTGCAGATACAACTTTTCCATGTCGCCAATGAGAGCTACAAGAATCATAGAGCCACTTAGTTTAGAGGACAATGTTGTTGTTGATAAATCTAAATCCTTGTTCGCATTTCTAGAACAAGGAGAATTTGACGATCTTATGAGCTTCGATGCCTTCTTGACAGAGCTAAATCTATCAGAAAATGAGTACATCCAAGCCATACAATGTACGCTTAAACAACCAACAATTTTCTTTAAACGAAAACTTTCCCATATTTGGAACAAAAATTTCTCCAAGGACATGCCAATTATGTGGAAAGCAAATACAAATGCGCAGTACGTGCTCAATGCATATGCTGCAACATCGTGCTGTACCACGTATATGAAAAATGTTGACAAATCTATGACAAGTGCATTCAGAAGAATACACAAAGAACATGAAAGAAGTCATATTGATGACATACAAATGATACGCACACTTGGAAATACATTGCTTAATATTCAACAAATGTTTGCTCAACAAGCAATTCACATTGCACTTTCCCTGCCCCTCACTTGTAGTTCAAGAAAATGTGTCTTCATAAACACATCTCCACTTGAGAAATGCACATTTGTGCTTAAACCACCGGTTTTGCCAGAACAAGACGTGCTATGTCGCTCTATTGTTAATTATTACCTCCAACGTCCATCTCCTATTAGGCATATCTGCTTAGTAGAATTCGTATCACATTACAAAAAAAATGGTGCATCCATATCTAAAAGAAAAAAACCCTCTGTAATACGGTTTGTCAAATACAATAAACATTCTAACTATGAAAACTATTGTAGAGAAAAACTGTTGCTGTACGTTCCGTTCGATGAAAACAAAGATACATTAAAACATAACTTCTCTACATGGGAGGTTGCGTATGTTGCCTCTGAGACTATAGTGCACATCAATGAAGCTAGATTTACCTACAATTTTAATCCAACACGGGGTGATCTAGAAATTGCAGTTAATGAGCTAGAAAACCCCGACAATCCTGATGAGACATTCACAAACCGAAAAACAACCAGAACTCCTTGCGAGTCCTATGACTTACAAGCGGATTTGCCTCGTCCTCCAGCAGGTGGAAGTGAAAAATGTATCAATCTTGGTTTTCAAGTCACAAAACATCCTTTCCTAATTGAAAATAATGAATACCACAGAATAAGACGCCTGTTGAATCGAGAACAACAAACAATTCTAAAGGACATTGCTCTTAAAAAGCACTTGAACATGGACACTCCTCTACACTTGTTCCTTATAGGCGGAGAAGGAACATGCAAGACTTTCACAATGAAAGCATTGTTCCAAATGCTTATACGAATCTATGATTCAAACAATTCCTCTGATCTTATGAAACCAAAGGGCCTAATAGTCGCATACATAGGAAAAGTTTCATATAATGCAGGTGGAAAAATAGTCCACTCTGCATTTTTAATTCCTTTTAAGAAGTCACAATTTCTTCCACTTAGCAAGGAAATGTTGGATACATTGTCTAAGATTTATGAGGAACTCCAACTTGTCTTTATAGATGAATCATCTTTGATTGGAAGTTGGTTCTTGTATTCCATTGACAACCGACTAAGAAGCAAAAAACATGTGCACACAAAATACTTTGGAAACATTGACATGATATTATGTGGGGATCTTTACCAGGCACAACCCATCCAAGATTCTTTGATACTTGAATAACCTACCATTAACATGGAAACAATGACACATGATTTCTGGAGAGACAATATTAAATGCTTTGATTTGCATACTACAATGCGCCATACATATGAAACATTCATTGCAATTCTGAATAGAATGCCGACAAACAACCAAACATATGATGACTTAACACATATCAATTCAAGGTGCTTGCGGCCTGCACCAACAGATCCAACGTTCCCTTACTTGTTCTACACAAATAAGGATGTTTTAATGCATAACAACCGCATGCTATCGCTCATGCCCGACGATGATATCATCATCAATTCAATTGACCTGGAAGAAGACAACCATCGAAATGTGCCACGTCATGAACATACAACCACTTTACCTTTGTAGCTTGTCCTCAAATTAGAAATGTTGGTTGAAATATATGCCTGTAACTATGATTCACAGGATGGCTTGGTCAATGTTGCAGATGGAATACTCAAAGGCTATACAAAAGCAAAAAAACTTGATGTCCTTTGGATTAAGTTCCACGAATCGCATATAGGCAAGGGACAATCAAGCAAGTTGGCTTATCTATATAATTCAAACACTGGAAGAGATTGGACACCTATTTTGTGAATATCAAAGCTAGTATCGACATCAACAAAGATAGGTCGACTGAAGAATCGAAAACAGTTTTCGATTAAACTTGCATGTGCACGTACAATTCACTGATCGTAAGGACTAACATTTGATAATGTTGCATTTTAGCTTGTTGGAATTCAAATACATGGACTTGTATACACAACACTGTCCCGTGTCAGAAGCATAGACTCCTTATATTTACTAAGTCCTCTTACAAAAGATAACTTAAAAGTCAAACATAAAGTTGATATTGAAATGGAACGACTTAGGACCACCGCAAAATGGAAACTGCACTGTGATTACAAATTCATACAAACAAATTCATCTGTATCAATTCTCTCGCTTAACACACGTAGCTCAAATGCACACATGGATGATATACTCAATGACCACGATACAATGCAATCCAATATTCCGTGCTTGCAGGAAATGTACATGTCATTATGCATGCAAAACAAATAATTCCCAAATCACAATTGCATATCAAGTTACATTACGCATGGGGTGATGATATTGGTGAAAAAACATGTACCAATTTTGGACCATGTACATATCGAAGAAAAAAATGTTGAAGTGGTCCTTGCAATTTTTTTTTCCCATGAAATAGAAGTTGCAATACTGAATTTGTATGCTGCTCCCCATGCAACATTCTCCAACATAGTAGATGTTATTTCCAATGCATTGGCCCATTTCCATCTGAACGTAACCATTGTGCTTGTAGGAGACTTCAATATTGACATCCTACAAAATAATGGCAGAACAAAAGAATTGGAAAGCTACATGTGCAAATATAGTCTCCGCTTTCTTTTGAACAACACAAGCCATCTGCAAAACACACTTATTGACCATGTGTGGTCGAATGTGCCCATTGCTCAATACAGTATGATTATCTTAGACACATATTGTTCTGATCACGATACAATTGGTATTGAACTTGAATTATGAGATATACATCAAACATATTGCAAAGTCATATTTCTATGTTTCAAAGCATATCTGTATAGCTTGTTGCCAAAAGAAAATAAAAATAAATAAATAAAAATTATCCAGCTTCTTAGTTTTCCATGATTTGTACACATACTAGTCTGGTCACCATACAGTTGGTGTTCGACTTGAATTATAAAATATGCATTATGCAAAAAAAAGAAGAAGGTACATCCTTCTAAAAACTATCTGTTACTCTATTCATCTTATTCTATTTTTTTTAGTATATGTACATAGTACTTGCCTTTTTCTTTACATGTTAACTTATGTTCATATCCCTTTTGATTTGTACTTTTGTTCATAGAAACAAACAGGAAAACTAGATGCCGCGAAGAACTCCTAACCAGAGATGTAGGGGAATCCATGCAAAGGTGCATTTTTTCTGCCCGTGTTCCATATTAAATAGTTTTTTGTTTACTCTGTCTGTATTTGTTGAACTGGTTTACAACTGTGTTTTTTTTTTTTTTGCGCCTCCTTTGAAACTCCATATCTTCCTCTACATTCACTTGTCTTTGTGTGTGTAATACATATTAAATATTGAGCTCGCCAGTCCTCGAGTCCGTCTGTCAATTTGTATATCGTAGAACTCTGAATGTTGTTTGGAGGACACTGAACAATAGAAGTGCAATGTTGAGCTAGCCAGCCCGCAAGTCCTCTTATCAATTTGTATATCATGCAACTATGGCTGCTATTTGCAGCACACAAAACATTAGAGGCCCAATTTAGAGCCCGCAAGTCTGCGATCCAAAAAAGTGGCTAAGTATGGAATAAGGGATCTGCACATGCTCTATAACATGTCATGTCCATACTTTATAAAAGTACATATTTAGTATGTATTGCTCGTTTCTTGGAACCCGCCAGCCCCGAAGTCTATCTGTCAATTTGTATATCATGGAACTCAATAGAAGTACAATGTTGAGCCAACCAGCCCGGAAGTCCTCTAGTCAATTTGTATATCGCGCAACTCTGGGTGCTATTTGCAGGACACAGAACATTAGAGGCCCAATTTAGAGCCCGCCAGCCCGCAAGTCCGCGATCCAATATAAGTGCAATGTTGAGCCAGCCAACCCGCAAGTCCACTTGTCAATTTGTATATTGCGCAACTCTGGGTGCTATTTGCAGGACACAGAACATTAGAGGCCCAATTTACAGCCTGCGAGCCCGCAAGTCCGCGATCCAAAAAAGTGGCTAAGTATGGAATAAGGGATATGTACATATTTAGTATGTATTGCTCGTTTCTGGGAGCCCGCCAACCCTGGAGTCCGTTTTTCAATTTGTATATCGCGAAAATTACTAGAAGTACAATGTTAAGCCAGCCAGCCCGCAAGTCCACTTGTTAATTTGTATATCGCAGAATTGTGGGTGCTATTTGTAAGGCACAGAACAATAGAGGCCCGTTTTTGAGCTCGCCAACCTGACAACCCGTGATCCAAAAAGTGTACATGCTTTATAAAATCTCATCCACCCTGCAGGTCCTCTTGTCAATATGTATATCGCGGAACTCTGGGTGCTATTTGTAGGACACAGAACAATAGAGGCCTATTTTTTGAGCCCACCAGTCTGAGAACCCGCGATCCACAAAGTGGCCAAGTATGGAATGAGATATCCGTACATGCTCTATAAAATCTCATGTCCATACTTTATAAAGGTACATATTAAGATTTTCCTGGTTTGTACACATATTGGTCTGGTCACCATACAATTGGTACATGAATTATGAAATATGCACTACGAGTCTGACCGAGCCCTTTCGTTTCCTTAGCCAATTTTATGCCCGTTGGTTCCCCTCTATGCATTATTGAACTCTCGTTCCCCATGTTCTGAGTGTATATCTTGCATCCAAAAATTGGTAATCCATTCCTATGCTTGCGGGTTCCCAAACGACGGAGTGGCATATTTCATGTCCATCTATATCTCTCCATCACGATTCCAACCGAATGCCATTTATTTTCATAGTTTGCGAATTTTATGGCCACAGAGTCCTTTGTGGGCACCATCTAGCTCTGATGCCCTGTGTGTGCGGTATACATCTTGCGCCCGAAACTTTGGTGATCTACAATTGGACCCGGACTGGAAGCTTGTGACTCATTTGCTAATTTTCTTTTATTAAATTGTACAATATCAATATTTATTATTAATAATTTAGTACTTTAAAATAATGTTTTTAGATAATGTTAGCTATATAACATATATGTTATATGTTATACATGTAGACAATCACAATCTTGAACCCACCAGTCCTGTATTCCTTCTATCAATTTGTATATCACAAAATTCCCAGTGTTGCGTGGAGGACATAGAACAATAGAAGTGTTGTTGAGTGAGCCAGCCCAAAGTCCGCCTGTCAATTTGTATATCGCAGAACTCTGGGTGCTATTTGTAGGACACAGAACAATAGAGGCCCAATTTTCAGCCCGCCATCCCGAGAACCCGCGATCCAAAAAGTGGCTAAGTATGGAATGAAGGATCCGTACATGCTCTATAAAATTTGATATCCATACTTTATAAAATTACATATTTAGTATGGATTACTCGTTCCTCAGAAAATTTCTAGGTCCGGAACTGGCGGATACACGTGTTCATATTTCCACTTACTTTTATATCGCCAGCCCAACCGTCTACTTGCCCATTTCATATTGTACATATTACATGTAACATGTATTACATATTACATATAATGTGTAATACATATTCAATTTTGAGCCCGCTAGTCGTGGAGTCCGTCTGTTAATTTGTATATCGTGGAACTCCGAGTGTTGTTTGGAGGACACAAACCAATAGAAGTGCAATGTTGAGCCAGCCAACCCGCAAATTTGCTTCTCAATTTGTATATCACGCAAGTCTAGGTGCTGTTTGCAGCACACATAAAAATATAGGCCCAATTTTGAGTCCGCCAGCCCGAAAACCTGCATACATATTACATGTAATGTGTAATACATATTCAATCTTGAGTCTGCTAGTCTTGGAGTCCGTCTATGGATTTGTATATCGTGGAACTCCGAATGTTGTTTGGAGGACATGGGACAATAGAAGTGTAATGTTGAGCCAGCCAGCCCGCAAGTCCGCGATCCAAAAAAGTGGCTAATTATGGAATAAGGGATCTGTACATGCTCTATAAAATGTCATGTCCATAGTTTATAAAAGTACATATCTAGTATGTATTGCTCCTTTCTCGGAGCCTGCCAGTGCTGGAGTCCGTCTGTCAATTTATATATCGCAGAACTCAATAGAAGTACAATGTTGAGCTAGCCAACCTACAAGTCCGCTTGTAAATTTGTATATCACAGAATTCTCGGTGCTATTTGTAACACACATAACAATAGAGGCCCGTTTTTTAGCCCGCCAGCCCGAGAACCCGTGATCCAAAAAGTGTACATTCTCTATAAAATCTCAGCCAGCGTGGAAGTCCACATGTCAATTTGTATATTGCAGAACTCTGGGTACCATTTGTAGGACACAAAACAATAGAGGCCTATTTTTTAGCTTGCCAGTCTGAGAACCCGTGATCCACAAAGTGGCCAAGTATGGAATGCGATATCCGTACATGCTCTATAAAATCTCATGCCCATACTTTATAAAGGTACATATTTAGTTTTCCCTGCTTTGTACACATATTGGTCTGGTCACCACACAGTTGGTGTTGCACATGGATTATGAAATATGCACCAGGAGTCCGACCGAGCGCTTTCATTTCCTTAGCCAATTTTATGCCCGTGGGTTCCTTGCTATGCGTTATAGAACTCTTATTTCCCGTGTTTTGAGTGTACATCTTGCATTCAAAACTTGGGTAATCCATGTCTATGCTCGTGGGTTCCCAGACGACGGAGTGACAGATTTCATGTCCATCTATATCTCTACATCACGAGTTCAACTGACCTCCATTCGTTTTCATAGTTCACGAATTTTATGGGTGCATGATCCTTTGTGGGCGCCATCCAGCTCTCATGCCCCTGTGCGCGGTATATATCTTGCGCCTGAAACTTCGGTGATCTACAATTGGACCCGAACTCGAAGCTTACGACTCATTTGATAACTTTGTTTAATTAAATTGTTGAATATCAATATTTAATATTAATAATTTAGTACTTGAAAATAATGTTTTTAGATAATGTTATCTATATAACATATATGTTGTATGTTATACATGTAGACAATCACAATCTTCAACCCGCCAGTCCTGGAGTCCGTTTGTTAGTTTGTATATTGCAGAACTCTGGTTGCTATTTGTAGGTAACGAAACAATAGAGGCCCAATTTTGAGCCAGCCAGCCCGAGAACTCGCGATCGAAAAAGTGGCGATCCGTACATACTTTATAAAGGTGCATATTTAGTTTTCCCTGATTTGTACACATACTGGTTTGGTCACCACACAGTTGGTGTTGCACATGAATTATGAAATATACACCACAAGTCCGACCGAGCGCTTTCGTTTCCTTAGCCAATTTTATGGCCGCGGGTTGCCAGCTACGCCTTATCGAACTCTCATTCCCTGTGTTTTGAGTGTACATATTGCATCCAAAACTTGGGTAATCCACGTCTATGGTTGGGGGTTCCCAGATGGCGGAGTGGCAACTTTCATGTCCATCTATATCTCTACATCAAGAGTCCAATCAACCGCCATTCATTTTCATAGTTCATGAATTTTATGGCCGCAGGTTCCTTTGTCGGTGCCATCCAGCTCTCGTGCTTCGTGTGCACGGTATACATCCTGTGCTCGAAACTTCGTTGATCTACAATTGGACCCGGATTCAAAGCTTGCGACTCATTTGATAATTTTGTTTAATTATATTGTACAATATCAATATTTAATATTTATATTTTAGTACTTGAAAATAATGTTTTTAGATAATGCTAGATATATAACATATATGTTATATGTTATACATGTAGACAATCGCAATCTTGAGCTCGCCAGTCTCGGAGTCCGTCTGTCAATTTGTATATCACGGAACTCTGCCTGCTATTTGTAGGACAGGAAACAATAAAGACCCAATTTTCAGCACGCTAGCCCGAGAACCCGTGATCCAAAAATTGTCTAAGTATGGAAGTTCGCCTGCCAATTTGTATATCACATAACTCCGAGTGATGTTTGGAGGACACAGACCAATACAAGTGAAATGTCCAGCCAACTAATTAAATTGTACAATATCAAAATTTGTATATCGCGGAACTCCGATCCGTAAACAATCGCAATCTTGGGCCCGCCAACCCTGCAGTCCGTCTTTCAATTTATATATCGCCAAACTCCGAGTGCTGTTTGGAGGACACAGAACAATAGAAGTGCAATGTTGAGCCCACAAGTTCACTTCTCAATTTGTATATCGCGGAAGTCTGGGTACTATTTGTAAGGCACAGAGCAATAAAGGCCCAATTTTGAGCCCGCCAGCCCGAGAACCCGCGATCCAAAGACTGTACATGCTTCCCTTTGCTATGCTCCCTGAAAGCCTACACAAAATTACACTGCTCTGCAGGCTACTTAGAATTGGAATGTCATTCGTGGGACCTCGGGTTGGCCCGTTCACAAAGTCTTCAAACCCTAGTTCCGAAAATGAGCCCGACCGACATTTCCTTATTCCATACTTAGCCACTTTCCCGCAATTCCGCAAATATACAAACCATCCACTGAACTGCACCATCTATGTTTTACGCGTTTTGCAGTAAAAAATTCCGACTCATGCAGTTTCACCGTTGGACACTCACCTGTCCTCACTATCTCCTGTAAACTTATTTTGAAGCCAGTTCGACCGCTTTTCAGACTTGGCCATTCCTTCCTTCCTTGCTTGCTCTACCCCGTCTCCGTCACCTTTGCACCTGTCTATAGTAAAAAATAA
>SNQJ01S0019398.1:28151-72673 GCA_010110895.2 Picea sitchensis
AATCTCCAAAGCTCAATCCAATCCAAGCTAATCCCAAAAGCTCCAAAGCTAACCAAAAGCTAAATTTCTCCATGAGAACTCCTCTCCTTTTATAAGTTGAAGAGGATAAGGTGAGGAGGGTAGGATGATCCCACTAAATCATGAAAGCGAGTAAGATCCAAACCATTCGGATGCCACCTCACCATAGAAGTTTCTCCTTCTAGAAGATTCAAGAAAACGCTTGTTTTTCCCACATGTAGGCATTCTCGCACCTTGCCTATAGAGCAACCTGCGAACATATCGCACCCTAGCTATGGTGAAACCTGCGAGAATCATGCATTCTCACACCCTGCCTATATAGCAACCTACGAGCTTCCTTTTTTCCATGGATTTTACAAAGGAAAATGAAACTTCTTTTCTCAGGAAAAGTTCTTCTCCCTTCTCTCTTCAGGAACTCGAGCCACTGACCCCTTTGAAGGCAACAGATAGGTTTACATCATTAACGGTCATAGGGATGACAAAAATAATGTGTAACAATCCTCCAACTTCCTCGCATCGTGTAGAGGATATGTGGAGAAAAATATCAACAAAAGTATGGAACTGATTACTAAGGCCTAGGAAACATCACAAAATACAGATTCCCTGGGAAGTAGGGCACATAACTTGCTCAAACTTTTGCAGACGGATTTAAAACATGAAGAAACTTTCTATTTGCACACGATCATCCCTTTTTCCTTTCATGTCAAAAACATGGCAGACACGACAAGAAGACAACATGATCTCCCCTCCAAAAAATGACTCACTCAATTAGAAGCATGATGGAAAGAGAAGGTGAAGAACTTGTATCTCATCGTCCAATCATGTGAGCAAGCAATATCAAAGAAATAAACATTATTCACAAAGCTCACCAAAATAGACTTAGCCGGAAGGACCAACGACTTCCAAGACCCTAGCTTAATCGTCAACTCGTTGGCGTTAACCAAACAAGCTTTCGATAAACAAGTTGATAATTTTAAGGCGTTGTCTTTAGAATTTTTTTATAGGATTCTTGAATATCATGACGAACATGTGGACAATTGGCTAGTCCGCTATTCGGTATAGAATGGAGACATTCATTAGGCTCTGTGTAATATTTCTATTGATCTAAGCGAATTAGAAAATGAACTTTTCAGCATTAAAACGTCGCCCCCTTGAGAAGCTACATTGAAGAATTCATCGAAACGAACTTGAAGTGGGTCGCCGACGAAATCCAACAGGAAAAGGCATAAGCAAGCAAATAACAAAAATGCTTATATGGAACATCGCTATAAATCCTTTGTTTATCAATCCATTTATTCAAGCGGGTCAACGATGAAAACCAACAACAAAAGGCATCAACAAGCAAATACCAAAAATACTTATATGTACCATCGTTGCAAGTCTATACTGATAGTCATTTGTTTATCAATCCACTTATTCCACCTTTTCTGAATAGAAATCTATAGCCAAAGACTGATATCTTCCCATTTCTACTTTTCATGTATTACACTCTACCGTCTCCCACTTCTTCTTTCCACAGTCCTATTTCTTGTACATATTTCTCTTATGGTCTGCGGGAGCCCCAATCCCAGTCTATATGACAAACACATTTAAATTTCCAGGAATATGTAACAAACTATTCTTTTTTCATATATTCCAAATAAAACTATTCTTTTGTCTCCTTATATATTTATGTGCTTCTAGATTTTTATCTTCAGCTATGCTGAATGTCAAGACATTCTGTTTATTTTATTTCAATTCTTTTATTTTTTTTGATGCATACCTTTTTCTGCTTTGTCATTTTCAAAATTAAATTTGTGATATCATATTTCACACACACACACACACACACACACACACACACACATATATATTTTAAATTTCCAGGAATATGTAACACGTTGTTTATTTTTTTTATATAAATGTCATAAAATTGTGTTCAATACTTTTTTTCTGCTCACACATATAGAGAGTATGTCATTTCTTGCATCTTTACCACATGTCCTTCATACTGCTTTCCACATCTGTGCTGCAATTTCAAGGGCCAAGTCCAATTGTGCTATTACATCAACACGAGGTCCTTAAAATTCAAATAGTCCGCAAGTCCACTTGTCAATTTGTATATCGCAGAACTCTGGGTGCTATTTGTAGGGCATAGAACAACAGAGGCCCAATTTTGAGCCCGCTAGCTCGAGAACCCGCGATCCAAAAAGTGGCTAAGTATGGAATGAGGGCTCTGTGCATGCTCTATAAAATCTCATGCCCATACTTTATAAAAGTACACATTTGGTATGCATAAAAGTAAATATGTACTTTATAAAAGTACATATTTGGTATGTATAATTTATGGTGTCCAAGAACCTATAATTTGATAAATTTCAATTTATTTTGTGTCCAGGAAACCTTGTTTTAAATAAAACTAATTCGGGAATGCTATTTTTTTTGTGTTTTTGTCCATGAACCTATGTAACAGACGTTACTACTATTCTATTGTATGCTAAATTTTTTGTGTCCAAGAACCTTTTAAATGTATTACTATTGCACACAATTTTTTTTGTCCAAGCTCCTTTTAAATCTTTCTTGTACTATCAAACTTAAATACTAGGAACCTTTGTTGATGTACCAGACATTAATAATTTTTGATAAATTTCAAATAAAAGTAATTCGGGAATACTAAATTCTACATAGATACCACATGTACTTCAACTTGCTACCCATGAGTCTGTACTCGGTCGCATTTATTCCCATTCCAACTTGGCAGGGACTACACTGCCATGCAACACTTGTTTAATGTGGTGTTGCTCATTCTCAATGGTGTTTTTTTTGGTGTTACTTTGTTAGAAGTGGAAGCATAATTTTTTTTATTAAGATAGGCTTTGTGTTTTTTCGGTGTTATTTTGTTGGGGTGGCAACATAATTATTTTTTTCTCCTTTTTCCTATTTGTTTTAATAAGATAGCCTTTGTATTGTTTCCTCCTAGTTATATTTGTTGCAAATGACGACGCTGATTGTTGAAGTAGGGTATATAGTCGATAGAGTGTCGACATAACACTTATGTATTGTTTTTTCCTTTAGCAAAATGTTGAACTATTTAACGTGGAGCTGACCAACTTGTTGATGATGTGGTTGTGGTAATATTTTATCCCTTATCGTCATATTCATCCACCCAAGTCGATGGTCCTCTGTGTTTGTTTATGTTTCGTGCTGCAAAAAACTACAAGTATCTATAAGAAGGAAGATGACGATTTGTATTAATAGTTCCTATGAAATGTATTTTTTATGTTTATAACTTTTACTTTGAAAAATATAGAGATGTTTATAACTTTTATTTTGAAAAATACAGAAATATATTTATACTAACTCGAATATATTTTATTATAAAGCAGACATTAGTCATTGCACTTTGGAAGTGGTTTATTATGTGTATATTTTTGGGTAACCTTTTTAATTTTTTAGTTGTTGTTGTTGTGGTGGTGTAGAATCCATTTAGCCAAATGAAATAACAATAGATTTTACTTATTTTTATTGTTAAATGTCCTGTTAACACATTAGGTTGTAGGGGTCAAAAAAATATTTTGTTGATGTTTTGAGTCACACGTTTTATAGAGTTAGGTTTTAAAGTCATTAGGTGGTGTCTATAATTTTATTTTTGGTTTAATGAGTAAATAAAGCTATGTTTAGCTTTAAGTCTAAGTTTGAAATCTTGTGATGGTGGTCATGTCAACACCTATAGTCTTACAAGTCTTATTTTGTTTTCCTCATTATGATTATGACATGTCATACCTCCAGTGGACACTTGGGTCTAATTTTTTTCATTATCTTTAGGTATAAGTGTCAAGTCGAATTGGTTATGTGTATGTTGCCAGTGAACTAGGAGAGTTCGTAGCATACCTTATGGTACAATTGGATTCATGCCAATCATTACTTTGAAGGTCTTTTGAAAAGGAAGATTATGGTTATCAGTGCATTCAATCTAACCTCTCTTTCAGGAATTTTTCTACCCAAATCTACAACATCCTTGAAATCTGGGATTCACCTCAAATTTGGCACTGCAAACTTACCCAATCTTGGCGCTGCGAATTGTCTTGGATGAGGGTTGGAGGCTAGGTAACTTGCAGGCATCTGGGTGCATATATGAAATTACCAACATCAACCTCATAGCCATCAAGTACTCCATGAGATTTTTTGTCTTGTTTGGAGGCCAGGAAAGGAGTGTGGCTTTTTGTTTTCTCTTGGTGATGCGAACTGAGACAAGGGCGTCGCAAACTCATTTCATGTAGCAGTTGCTTCTGAAGGTTTAATCACAACTATAAAACGATGATGTGGATTTCTTTGAAATGTTTTGTGGAGGAGAATGATATCCTTGTTGACTTACTGACCAAATTTCAACCTGATCCAGTTTGGCATTTGAGAGATACAATTAAAATACCAGTGCGCTGCAAATTGGCATTGCAAACTCTCTATTTTGCATAGTCGTTGGATATTTTCCTTGTTTGGAGGTTGCCACCTGTCAAGGAAGGTTCGAATGGTCTTGTAGGAGTTAGTTGGACACGAGGGACATGTGTTCCATATTCGGATCAATCAGGATGACCTGTTTCAAAAGGCATTTATCATTATAGACAAAATCCCAAAAAAATAGGAATTTGTTAGGCTTTTGTTGGAATATTTTGTAACAAGACTCCTAAATGGAGGAGGATCCTATGTAACTCCTTGGTTTCGACTTTCTTAGGGTAGATAGAGATTATTCACTATAAATGAAAGGATTTTTTTTTATGAGAAAAGGGTTGGATTCATGAGCCAAGAGAGGAGAGAGCTGGAGGAGCAGTTTTAGTTGCTCATCTGTAAGCCTAAGGGCTTGTTTGTAATGACATTTTTTGCCATTAAAGATTCATGAGAGCTGTTATCAGATTTTCTTCTTTGTTTTCCCATTTCTTTTTTATCTTCTTGCTTGAATATATTGTAGGTTCTGAGGATCATAGCTGCCATTGATTAATGGATTCATGAACAACAAAGGATCTGTTGTATCTTGCCCATTAAATCATTGTTCAATGTTTAAGCAATCTTTATCTGTTTGCATAAATGTTTTTTGTACAATGGATGTTCTTCCTTTTTTCATATTCACCATGCTTCTACTCATTATTATATATCTCTTTGTCTGATATAAAGTTTGATTGCCTTTGATCTGTAGGATGTTATGACTCCATGCCCAATGGAATGCCTCTGCATAAATTTTTCTTCCCTATCCCTTTCTTTCCTAGTCTTGCTGATCCACCTGCTCAAACCAATTTAATCCATTTATATTTTGATGGTTACTAGGCTTACACTTACAATAGTCTAGGTGTGACTTCTAGTGCTAACATTTTTGGCACCGTTGTCGGGGACGACAATGAAGACACCTTCCCTGGGTGAACTATGATGATTAGATCTAGATTTGGATGGTGAAATGAAGCTAGACAATTCTAGACTTCTTATGTTTCACCATATTGATGTTTATAAATCCATAGGAGACTCCACTGGTTGAATATTTAGAATGGCATCAAATGATCGGATGGAAGCCATTGTGGCTGCAAGGTTTTTTCCTTTGAATTTTTCTCATATTGAGGGTTTCCCTAATGCTATTCCTGCTATAGATATTTGGGGAGGCTGCCTTCCATAGTTAAGAGAAAGCAAGGAGGATAACCCTTCAGATCACCTTGTCAAGTTTAATGAATGCATGTATCAACTAGATCTATATCATGAGAATGTTCGTATGAAGATGTTTATGTATTCATTGGAGGGTGATGCACGACAGTGGTACCGGTCGTTATCTTCTTCGAGCATATTGTCCTTGAGGGAATTCCATGCAGTATTCATCAAGTATTGTAAAGGGTATTGTTCTTCTGATACACTTCTTGAGGATTGTTGTGAAAAATTTGGGTCATATATTTAGCAGACAAAAGAGAGGATGTATGATGTACCTGATGAGATGTTGCACCCAGTGATTTGTGAAGACATTTTGGAATGTTCTCATAATACTTTTAACAATTTTCATGACCATCTAAATACTCATCCTCATGAAAATCCATTGCTAACTGAAGAAATTCTTGTTGAAGGTCTTTTTGTTGATAAGGAATTATTTATGCATCATCATACTCTCATAAAACTTGTTGTTTTGGGTGAACATTTGAAAGAAAATGCAAAAACTATTTCACATTATTCGTCACTTGGTGCACAACCTTTTGATGCACCCATTTATGACAACTATTGTGATTATGATTTCTACAAGAAACAAGTTGTGGCTTCATCATCTTCTGAAAAGTCTAATCAGCTTGATTATGAGGAAAGTGATATATGTCAAGGTCATGATAACTTGAACAAATGTCAAAATTCTTTTGATAGTTGTTGTTTGGATGGCAGTGAAGGAGACCAGAAAAAGTTTCATGAAAAGTTCACTAAAGTTTCTTCTTCGTTAGATGTAGCAGATCCATTTTTGGAAGTTAGCAAACCTATATTTGATACTTATGGTTCAACATCCTCAATAGATATTGATCAGTTTGGGATTGACATTATTGAAGAGTTCAATTCTTCTTCTTTATTTTTAGCATATCATGAGCATGAATTTGGTATCATTTATGCAGAACAATATTTTCATGAACAATCCATTCAGTTCAAGCAACAAGAAGAGGTACTTTCATATAAGTTCTATGATCCCGTCGCCACTTCTTTAGAGAAGTTCATCAATTTTAATCCTATGTCTTGGTTTCAGCCTAAGTGTGAAGATCAAATTTATGATCCATTGTTGTTTGAGTTTAAAAATTCTATTTTGACAAAGCATGTCCAAGAAACCTGGTTAGTCAGTCAGTTACTTGAATGGATAACTTGGAAATTCTCTTTTACATAATTGGTTTGTCTTTTGTTGGTTAGAAGATAGGAGTGTATATAAATAATCTCATGTTCAATCATTTTAGTTTTCAATTTGCTTTTAGTATTTGAATAAGACTCCACCAGCCCAATGGATACAAGGCACTACTGGAAGGGACAATTTGATTTGCATAATGTGGTTAGTTTAGATGATGGACATGGAGAGAAAGTTACATTTTTCAGGTTACATCAATGAATAAGGTACTGGAACTGCATGTTCTTCGCAGCTCACAGGGAGCATGCCATCCCCTATGAAGCCATATGTTAACACACTAGGTTGTAGGGGGTCAAAAAATATTTTGTTGATGTTTTGAGTCACGTGTTTCATAGAGTTTAGGTTTTAAAGTCATTAGGTGGTGTCCATAATTTTATCTTTGGTTCTATGAGAAAATAAATCTATGTTTAGCTTTAAGTCTAAGTTTGAAATCTTGTGATGGTGGTCATGTCAACACCTATAGCCTTACAAGTCTCATTTTGTTTTCCTCATTTTGATTATGACATGTCATACCTCCAGTCAACACTTGGGTCTACTTTTTGTCATTATCTTTAGGTACAAGTGTCAAGTCGAATTGGTTATGTGTATGCTTCCAGTGAACTAGGAGAGTTCGTAGCGTACCTTCTGGTACAATTCGTTTCATGCCAATCATTACTTTGAAGGCCTTTTCAAAAGGAAGATTATGGTTATCAGTGCATTCAATCTAACCTCTCTTTCAGGGATTTTTCTACCCAAATCTACAACATCCTTGAAATATGGGATTCACCTCAAATTTGGCGCTGTAAACTTACCCAGTCTTGGTGCTGCGAACTGTCTTGGATGAGGGTTGGAGGTTAGGAAACTTGCAGGCATTTGAGTGCAAATATGAAATCACCAACATCAACCTCATAGCCATTAGGTACTCCATGAGATTTTTTTTCTTGTTTGGAGGTCGGGAAAGGAGTGTGGCCGCTTGTTTTCTCTTGGCATTGCGTAATGTCACAGGGGCTGTGAATTGAGACAGGGGTGCCACGAACTCATTTCCTGTAGAAACTGCTTCTAAATATTTGATCATAACTATAAAAAGGTGATGTGGGTTTCTTTGAAATTTTCTGTGGAGGAGAATGATATCCTTGTTGAATTGTTGACCTAATTTCAGCTTGACCCAGTTTAGCATTTGAGAGATACAATTAAAATACCAGTGCGCTGCAAACTATCTCTTTTGCATAGTTGTTGGATATTCACCTTGTTTGGAGGTTGTCACCTGTCAAGGAAGGTTCAAATGGTATCCTAGGAGTTAGTTGGACATGAGGTACATGTGTTCCATATCCAAATCAATCAATGTTACCTATTTCAAAAGACATTTATCATTATAGACAAAATCCCCCCAAAATAGGAATTTGTTAGGCTTTTGTTGGAATCTTTTGTAACAAGACTCCTAAATGGAGGAGGATCCTATGTAAATCCTTGGTTTAGACCTCCTTAGGGTAGATAGAGATTATTCAATATAAATGAAATGGTTTTTGATGAGAAAAGGGTTGGATTCATGAGCCAAGAGAGGAGAGAGTTGGAGAAGCAATTTTAGTTACTCATCTGTAAGCCTAAGGGCCTATTTGTAATGACATTTTATGCCATTAAGGATTCATGAGAGATGTTATCAGATTGTCTTCTTTGTTTTCCCATTTCTTTGTTATCTTCTTGCTTGAATATATTGTGGGTTCTGAGGATCATAACTGCCATTGATTGATGGATTCATGAACAACAAAGGATTTGTTGTATCTTACCCATTAAATCATTGTTCATTGTTAAGCAATATTTATCTGTTTGCAGAAATGATTTTTGTATGATGGATGTTCTTCTTTTTGTCATATTCACCATGCTTCTACTCATCATTATATATCTCTTTATCTGATATACAGTTTGACTGCCTTTGATCTGTAGGATGTTATGACTCCATGCCCAATGGAATGCCTCTGCATAAGTTTTGCTTCCCTCTCCCTTTCTTTCCTAGTCTTGCCGATCCACCTACTCAAACCAATTTAATCCATTTATATTATGATGGGTACTAGGCTTACACCTACAACATTCTAGGTGTGACTTCTAGTGCTAACATGTCCCTTCATGTATTAATAGTTTGGACACATGATTATTGAAGAAGAAATTTCTAAAAGGTTATGTAGTTTTAACAATCTTTTCCTCACAGGCCAATGTAGCCAGTTTCCTCTCAAGGATTTCTATAAGTTGTTTTGTTGCTTCTTGCAATATGATAGCAATTGTTGTATTTTTATGATATTCAATTCGGAAGTGAAAAATGTACATGTAATCATACTCATTGCCAATGTGATTGCATCTTTGACAATTCCGGGTTCCCTCTTTGGTAGTAGTGACCTTCTTTTTATGTTGGCGGTCTTTAAAAACAAGAGGGAAAATAATGTACCAATAATTGTATTTATTTATAAAAGAAATATTTGTCTCTACCAAAATGAACTCTGGTTGTGCATCTACACCGAGTCTTTTCTTTTCAATGTTAGACAAATTATTTTGAATGAAAGTGTAACCGCTAGAGGCACCATGTGTAGATCAAGAGTGAGACTCAAGGTCTATTCCTTGTTTTTCAAACTAGTTTCACAAATCTTGTAAATCTTTGAGACTAGGATTGTTGGAAATTTGACATGTGAAGGTTGTAGTTATGGATCTCCTATTGAATTCACTTTTTTCCCCCTACCTTAATAACAATTATTGGAAAGGAATTTAAGGTAAAATTTTGTTGTAGGCCACCTTTATTACAAAACACCTCCCGTAATGTGAGTTGTGAGCTCAATACTATAACTTGACATGTCCATTAGTTGAAGGGATAGCTTTAAGGTTTCAGTGCCATTATTTCTCATGATCACAATTGGCTATGTGGGTATAACAAATAGGCGAATATCAACCACAAAGTGATTGGGTAGGCTTGCTAGCTCATTGACAGGAGTAAACTTGAAGTTGTGGTTTTATATTGACTGTTCATAATTGAGGCAAGGTTTTATTGTTGAGATATTATCTACAGTTATTTTCCATTCACTTTGTAAATAGTTGTAGGCCTTTTTTGCTACTTTGATGTACCCTCAAGATTACATAAACCTTTTCATTCTTTATGGAAAGTTGAAGTTGTGTTGCTTGCAAGTTAAAACATGTAATACACATTGCACTACCTTATGAGTCCATAACATCAAAGAAAACATGCCTAGGCCACCTTATATTGTTAATGAACATGCATAGTTTGAGCTTTGAAATGCCTCAAAGTAAAATTGTCCATTACTTTACATGTGGATTCAAATATTTAATTGGATCTTTTTTGGGTTGTGTCATTTGTTTATATGAGTGGGTTGTTAAATTCAAATGGAGGTGGTTGTTATTGTGTTAATTCTTTAACTTGAGTAATTGACAATGTTTGCTTTGAGGGTCACCACCTCCATATCAAAAACTTGCAAAATAGTTAGAAACATTATGACTAGCACTAATGATATTAGTCACAACGTGAGTAGTGCAAGATGCACAAGTTATGTGTGATGTATGTGTTTTGGATTGGGACATTGTAGACAAAGAATCGAATGAATATATAAACATATTTTAATTTATTTTAGAAGGCGATAAGAATAATTAATAAACATATGTTTGTTATATTGCATATATCTGCAACTGTATTCTTTTGGCCAAACCAATAACCCATTTCAATTTGACACAAAGTAAAACATTTGGTGAGCATATTTGTAAATATGTTGGGTATTGCACTTGATCCAATGGAGAGGGTGGCACTATATTATTCTTCTAAAGTTGGTTTGAAATCTAGAATTTGTAATATGGGCTTGAATTCTATTTCTCTTTCATAATCATCACAACGGATTTCTCTATCAACTTTGATGACATGCTTTTTAACTATTGGATATGAAAAAAATTCCAGAGATTAATATTTGAACATGATTGTATTAAGGAAAATATATTCAATTCATATGAATGGAAGTTAACAATAATATCAATGAAATACTTTACATTATTAACATGAGCAATATATAAATTTATTAAGCTTTATCTTTAGCGAATTAAATGACAACAATGTAAGTAATTGTCAGCAAATGATGATGGAAAAAAATGACAAGGAAAAGAAAAATAATGATTAGATGGAAGCCTAACTTAGTGTTTGGTGGAACAAATTGAAACGTATTAGATGCCAGTGTAAGAGATTGGGGATTTTGATTTTTTTTGTTTGTTGAGATGTAGACCAATTGGTTTGTGTGGGGTTAAGTACCCATCAAGTCACATGTTTAAATCTCATGGGGAGTTGGTTTGTGTGGGGTTCAGTCCCCATCAGGTCACATGTTCAAACCTCATAGGGAGGGGTTGAGGGCGGGAGCCATTTGAGGGGGAAAATTTCACTTCCCAGGGGGTGTACATACTCGACCAAGACTCATACAATCTTGATGATAACATCCCACTCATGGGCAAATCATTTTTCCATCCAACATTAGGGCTAACCCCTACCTAGGCTCAGTCTAGTCAGAAAAAATAAAGAAAAAAAGAAAAGTAATAACAATGGTAGTTATTGAAATAGAAGTTGAAGGTTCTAAATCATATTGTTGTACTAATCAATTATTAATCATTGTTGATCATAATTAGTAAGTGACTATAATACTATTCTAAAAAAAATCCACATAAGATATCATTATAAACTTAATTTTTACTAAACATTCTTAAAATTAATTATCATTTTCAATATAATGAAGCAAATAATATAATGAAGCAAATAATATAATGTCAAGCATATTTGTAAATATGTTGGGTATTGCACTTGATCCAATGGAGAGGGTGGCACTATATTGTTCTTCTAAATTTGGTTTGAAATTTAGAATTTGTAATATGGGCTTGAATTCTATTTCTCTTTCATAATCATCATAATGGATTTCTCTATCAACTTTGATGACATGCTTTTTAACTATTGGTTATGAAAAAAATTCCAGAGAATAATATTTGAACATGATTGTATTAAGGAAAATATATTCAATTCATATGAATGAAAGTTAACAATAATATTAATGAAATACTTTACATTATTAACATGAGTAATATATAAATTTATTAAGTTTTATCTTTAGCAAATTAAGTGATAACAATGTAAGTAATTGTCAACAAATGATGATAATGGAAAACAATGACAAGGAAAAAAAAATGATTAGATGGAAGCCTAACTTAGTGTTTGGTGGAACAAATTGAAACGTATTAGATGCCAGTGTAAGAGATTGGGGATTTTGAATTTTTTTTATTGAGATGTAGACCAATTGGTTTGTATGGGGTTAAGTACCCATCAAGTCACATGTTTAAACCTCATGGGGAGTTGGTTTGTGTGGGATTTAGTCCCCATTAGGTTACATGTTCAAACCTCATGGGGAGGGGTTGAGGGCGGGAGCCATTTGAGGGGGGAAATTTCACTTCCCAAGGGTTGTACATACTCGAACAAGACTCATACAATCTTGATGATATATCCCACTCATGTGAAGATCATTCTTCCATCCAACATTAGGGCTAACTCCGACCCAGGCTTAGTTTAGTTAGAAAAAAGAAAGAAAAAAAGAAAAGTAATAACAATGGTAGTTATTGAAATGGAAGTTGAAGGTTCTAAATCATATTGTTGTACTCATCAATTATTAATCATTGTTGATTATAATTAGTAAGTGACTATAATAGTATTCTAAAAAAAAATCCACATAAGATATCATTATAAACTTAATTTTTACTAAACATTCTTAAAAATAATTATCATTTTCAATATAATGAAGCAAATAATATAATGTCAAGAAAGAAATAAAAGAATAATAATATAAAATTTGGAAATTATTGAACATATATATGTTGAAGAAAGTTTTACATTGAGAAAAAGACAAATGAAGGAGATATCTCCCAAAAGTGGTCATCTTAAAAAAAAAGACTTTCAAGAAAAGACTTGTAGCTATTGTTTTTCCACATTTGAGGATAATTATATGCATTTATCTCTATAAGCAGTGTTGTAGTTTGTTGGTTTAAGCTAGATTTTGATGGAAGGTTGTATATGAACTCATTGCCACTTTAGACTAAGAGATGCTTATCAAGCAATTTTCTCTTTATTTTTGCAATAACAAAGAGACACAGTCTTTTGGAGTGTCATAATGACATATCAAAGTGTATATTTTGATTTTATTTATAAATATCAAATATACTCTTTTTTTCTTGGAAAACAAATATTTATGAAATTTTTATTTATGTATATGATCCATATTTTTTGAGCATAATGAAATGAATACAGATCTATATTATTAACACATAGATTCAATGAAAAATAATATAGATGCAATAAAACTTGGCTTTTATTAATAAAAAAATATGCTGAAACTGTATAATGCAGACTGAAACAAGCTTGCTAGAATAATGGCGGCTTATCTCTGAGAAGAGATGTGACGGCTGCGCTCATTCACAAGAATATGAGTACAATGAGGCTCTGGAAGCCTTTTTACAATAAACATGAATGCCAAAACGTTAGATATAAAAAAACCTAACCCTAGGAGATGAAGCACCTAGAGTCATGTGGGCCCCATTGGGTTAAGTTGGTACATCAACTACCCGGGGTCATAACTTTTGCATACAATCTTCGTTTTAGGCACACGATAGCCCGTTGGAGAGGTCTATCCGAGGAATACACATTATGTTGTTAAAATCGAAGTATACTCATAATTTGATTGTGGCAAGCCCTAAAAACGTAATTTAGGGCCTCAAAATGACCCTGGAAGTTCAGGACTCGAAAACTAGGAAAAAACTACGAAGATGAGCCAGTTGGAATAGGTGGGTGGCCATCGATATCCATCTGGATCAATCCTCCCCCATTCGAAAGCAATGGTATCCATTGCTTTGAGTTCCCCCATAAGATGAGGAAATTTCTGCTAAATTTGGCCCAGGGTGAGCCACTTGCCTTGGTGCAGGAGCTGCCCTGCTTTTGAAACCCGATAAAGCTGGATCCTCTACTTGATCCAGATTATTTTCGGCACGAAATGAGATCGGAGATATAATAAAGAAATGCACAGAGATATCACAGATATTTAATAATATAACAGAAATGTATCAGAGATGCAACCATAAACACAGATATACAATAATACACAATTTCTATTAATGAAAGAAATGTACAGAGACTGTAAAAATACAGAGTGAAAGACTCGCTAGAATGGTGACAACTTATCTCTGAGAAGAGATGTGACGGCTACTCACATTCGAAAGAAGATGATTAGAATGAGGCTCTGAAGGCATTTTTACAATAAACAGGAATGCCAAAAACCCTAGACATCCAAAAACCTAACCCTAGGAGTTGAAGCGCCAAAAGTCATGTGGGCCTCGTTTGGGTAAGTTAGTACATCAACTTCCCGGGGTCGTAACTTTTGCATATGATTTCCGTTTTAGGCGTATGATAGCTCGGTGGAAAGGTATCGTCGAGGAGATTCATTTTGGTGGCTCAATCTCGACCCTGGAAGTTAAAACCTGCTAAAAATAGTAAATTTCCAAAATTGCCAGAAAATTGTTTTGAGCCACTCGAAAAAGGTGGGTGGCCACTGATATCCACCTGGATCACTACTGGTGAGTGCCCTTGACCTGTGTGTCCATGATATTATCAGTGGATGTTTGTTCCATGCAATCAGGGTTGAGCTCTATTTGTTTCAACTATTCAACTATCTCTGAGGTGTCCAATAATGGTGGAAAATATGGACGAAGGAGATCCACATTGAAGACTGGGTGCAAAACAAGGAAGGGGGGATTGTTGAGCTCAAAAGCATTGTCTCCCACAACCTTGGTGATGGTGTAAGGTCCATAGCAGAGTGGACAAAGCTTCCGATGGGGCCCTGTAAGGCTTTCTTTCTGCAAGTGCAACCAAGCTTTGTCTCCCATACTTGTGTGGCACCCGATGTTTATCATGGCATTGCTTGTACTTGACATTGGACTTCTGTAAAATATCCTGAACCTGTTGGAAGATGTGTTGGATCTACTCAATGAACTCGATGGTTTTTTTAGCTTCATTTTGAGCATGGGATGAGTTTTCCTAGGTGGTTGCAAGGGGATAGTGCAACATCCATGGGATCCAATGGTTGAAATCCTAACCATTCCTTAAAGAGGTTGTGGTCGGTTGAGCTATGTATGGTTCTATTGTAGCGGTGTTGAACATAAGGAATACTCTCATCCCATGTGTGGGGGTTCTTGGAATTGTACATGCGCATGATATACATGATCATTCAGTTGACGACCTCAGTTTGGCCATTTGTTTAGGGGTGGAAGGCAGTGGAATTGGTGAGCTTGGTGTCCAGCAATGACCAAAGGCTCGACTAGAATTTTCTAAAGAACCGACTATCCCGATTTGAGATAATGGTTTGTGGTATACCAAAATGTACCCACACTCATCCAAATAAGAGCTTGGCAATGGCCTCTGCTGTGATGCTCTTCTTGCAAGTGGCCAGAATCAACATCTTGGAAAAGCGATCAACAATCACAAAAACAAAGTCATTTCTCTAGTTGGTGGACGAAAGGCCCGACATGTAATCCATTGAGATGGATTCCCAGGGCCTATAAAGAGTAGGTAGAGGGGTGTATAGGCCTTGTTTCTTAGTGGCCAGTTTGGCAATAATGTAGGTAGTGTAGGACCTGATATACTTGCTGACATCTTGTCGAAGTTTTGGCCAGTAGAAATTTTTCTACAACACTACCACTGTCTTTAATACGCTGAAGTGTCTTTCCACCCGATTGTAGTGGGCTTTCCAAATCAGATTCGCTCGCTCACTTGATGGAACACAGAGATGGCCCAGATCGCACAACAACCCATCCTAAATATGTAAATCAGTGACAATTGTGTTTTCTCCCAACATATGGTAGGTGGTGGCGAAGTCATGATCTTTCTCATAGAGTTGTGGCCATCCAAAGGTCTCATGGCCGTAAGAGTTTAGCACCGTGGTGAGTACCACGACTGAAGGTCGGCTTAGGAAATCAACAATGCAATTGGTACTTCCTGTCTTATACTTGATGTTTAGGTGGAACTGATACAAGTATGTGGACCACTTCTGATGGTGGTCATTCTGCAATTTTCCTTGTGTCTTCATTAACTGGAATGAATTATGATCAATGTGGATGACTGTCTCCTTCTTGAGAATGTAATGCCTCCACTGACGATAGGATTGCATAATGTAGTACATTTCTTTATCATAAGTAGGGTAATTACGGATGACATATGATAATGTCTCACTATGATAGGCCATGGGGTGGCCATGCTGAGTTAGAACTATGCCCACAACATAGTCTGAAGCATATGTCTTGATCTCAAAGGGTTGTTGCAGGTCGGGTAATGAAAGCACTAGGGTTGAGCACAAGCGCTGCTTCGAATCATCTAATGCTTGTTGTTGGGACAGACCCCACACAAACTTTGCCTTACCACCACCCCTGGTTAGTTGGATGAGGGCCCATGCAATATGGGAGAATCCCAACACAAATCTGCAATAGAAATGGGCAATGCCTAAGAAGCTTCGAAGCTCAGTGATCGTGTTTGGGGCTGGCCAGTCATGGATGTCCTTGATCTTGGCTGGATCCACATGCACACCATGCTTATCAATAATGTAGCCTAGGTACTGGACCCTGCCCATGCCGAAGGAGATTTTTTCCAAGTTGGCATCTAGCTTGTGCTGCTGCAAAGTGTGCAAAACCTGTTTAACATGCTACAAGTGTTCCACCTAAGTCTTGTTGTAGATGAGGATGTCATCTAGATACACCACTACAAAATAATTGGTGAAAGGCCGCAAGATATCGTCCATCATCCTCATGAAAGTTTCTGGTGCATTTGTCAAACCAAAGGACACGACCAACCATTCAAAAAGACCTTCTTTTGACTTGAAGGCATTCTTCCATACATATTTTTGATCTATTGGGACTTGAGTGTAGCCAGACTTCAGATCAATCTTACTGAAGTATTTGGCCCCCTTGAGCTGATCAAGGAGATCGTCAATTCAGGGAATCAGGTATCGGTTCCCGACTGTGATTTTATTTAAGGCACAATAATCAATGCAGAGTCACCAGGTCCCATATTTCTTCTGCACAAACATGTTGGGCTTCCACAAGGTGATGAGTTGGGTCGGATGTGCCCCTTGTGGATCTGACGCTTGATCTCCTGATTTTTTAACAGAGACCAATGATAGACTAGTCGATTGGGTAGCGGTGCGCTGGGGGTCATATCGATGGAATGCTTGACATGATAGTGCAAAGGTACCCTAGTAGGTGAAGAGAAGATGTCTTTGTATTTTTCCACGACCTTATCCACTTGCTTCTTCTATGTTGAGAGGTCAACCGAGGAGGCCATGAATGTGGTTGCAATATTTCACTCAGTTTGATAACGAATTACAAAGAAGACAAACTTGCCGATCTGAGAGATGACCTTTCTGCAGTTCTTGGCAGAGATCAAGAAAATGGCACTAGGTGAGACTACCTCGGGTATCCTGTACAATTTCTTGTCCAAAGTAATTGATCTGGATTATTTTCGGCACAAAATGAGAGTGAAGATATAACACATAAATATATAGATATATTTCAAAAGATCCAATAATATAACAGAGATATATCAGATATATAACAAGAGGCACAAATATACAGTAATACACCATTTCCATTAATGAGAGAAATGTACAAAACTGTAGAAATACAAAGTTAAAGACTCTCTAGAATGGTGACATCTCATCTCTAAGAAGAGATGTGATAGATACTCACATTCACAAGATTATGATTATTAAAATGAGGCTCCAAAATAATTTTAACATAAAGATAATTCAAAACCCTAACCCCGAAAGTTGAAAAGCCAACAATTTTGTGGACCCCGTTTTGGGTAGTTTAGTGTATCAACTTCCCGGGGGCATAACTTTGGCATACAATCTCCATTTGGGGCGCACGATAGCTCATTGGAAAGGTATTGTCGAGGAGATTAATTTTGGGTGCTCAATCAAATCCTTTGGCCATCATTGAGGTGCTTTATCCTGAAAAAACTTCATTTATGCCCTTAAAATGGCCCCAAAAGTTTAAGAACCGAAAAACTGCTAAAAATAATAAATTTCCAGAAGACTGTTTTGAGCTAGTTGGAATAGGTGGGTGGCCACCATTATCCACCTGGATCAATCCTCCCTACTCAAGAAGTAATGGTTTCCATTACATTGAGTGTCCGGGGGAGAGGGAAAATGTAATGTTCCCAAGCCAATTTTTTTGCTTGGAAACACTAACTAACCCTTGAATTAACTGTTGTTGTTTGTGTATGCAGGTTAGCCACTGATATTTCAGCTTTAGGTTTTATTTCAGTTATTCAGTCACAGTTTATTCAAGATCCATTCAATACATATAGATCTCAACAATAGAAAAGATATGAAACCACAAACAAGGATCTGATCTTTTATTATGAGAAAGCAAGCACCTGGTACAATATAGAAGCAGATCTGTAATAACTTCAAATGGATTCAAGACAAAGATATGAGCTAGTGCAAAAAGCTCATGGAAATGAAATATAATCCTCCCAAAGGCTGAAATATAAGGTGAACGCTCCAATACAAAATCTAGTGTTTGGCCTAACCCTCAAGCTACTGGTACGTCATGCTGAAGACTATGAAGACCAAGGGTGCGACCCTCCTAAAGAAGAATACTTTCAAATGACACCAAAATCCACCAAGAGATAGATCAAGGCAAGAGTAACCCTTTCCTGAAGTATGAAGCCCAAATACTAATTTCTCCTCCTCCAACTACTCAAACCCTAAACTGGTACGACCCTCCTGAAACCCTGAATATGATCAACAATTTGGCCTGAATGAATGAGACCTTTGAATCACTAGAAACTCTCTAGGATGATAGATTGGGCAATCACAAATCCCCAGGAGAAGTTTCAAGCTCAGATCTGAGGTAGGGCCTCCTAGATCTGAGAATCACTGAATCACCAAGACGTCTTCTGTCCTCCAAAACCATCCCAACCTACAAATAAATATCTAGATGTAGTAACTCCTCAAGAAATCCTCCAAACTGATGAGCAAGGTCCTGCAAGCAAAACCCTAATGCTGGAATCTCCCAAAGCCCTCTCAATAAGCTGGATCAAACTATTCCTGAATCAATGATGCGCCCCTGTTGGAAAACCCTGAATAGTACGACCCTGTTGTTCTCCTGAATGGATGAAGGAACCCGTGATGAGTGTAGAATGGTGTGGGTGGATTATTTCATCCCAGAGACCAAGCTTGGAGAAAGTGAGTGGGATATTTCACCACTGAGTTGCTCTCTAGGGTTTGTGAACTAAAAAACCTCAAAACCGTGTGCTCAAGAGCTCAACAAGAAAATACCAAATATCGAAGATGATTCAATGGTGTGCCATATTCTTTCCTTTATACTTCTTTTATGTTTCCATGTTGAGTTAGTTTAACCCCTTGGTTTAACCCTAACTCAACCTCCAATTCTCTAATTCTTCATTGAGTTACCTTTTTCTTCTTTTTCCCTTTTTTCCTAAGTCAACTTCAAAATATAACATTAGTTTGGTTGAATTTTCCCCATGCTGCATGAGACTATGGTCTAGTGGGGATACCTAGACCACTAAGTCTTCCAAGACCTATTCATCAAGAGGTGGGGGACATTACAATCTTCCCTACTAGAAATTGCTTGTCCTCAAGCAATTCCAAACCTGTTTCTCGTACCACCTGCTCACTCTCCCACGTGGCATCCTCAATGGGTAGGTCGTTCCATTTGATTAGATATTCCTTGATGCTTCTCTTGTGAAGTTTATTCTCACACACCTCCAATATCTACTCTGGTACAAGCACCAACTTCCCCTTTTCATCTAGAGGTGGTAGCACTTCCAGTGGAGTGATATGTTGGCCGATGGCCCTCTTTAGGCATGACACGTGGAAGAAATTATGTATCCTGCTACCCTGTGAGAGTTCCAAATCATAAGCTACGACCCCTACTCTCTTGCTGATCCTGTAGGGCCCAAAGAAATGTGGTTGGAATTTTTCTGCTCCACTTATTTTTATAGAGGCTAGCATGTATGGTTGGAGACTCAGGTAGACTAAGTCACCAAACTCAAAGGTGCGTTCAACCTTATGCTTGTCTGCTTGGACCTTCTGCTAGTTCTGTGTCGTCTGTAAATGATCCTTCAGTTCCCTGAGGATATCTTGACTCTGTTGTACCCAATCCTATACCATCGGGGCCCTGTTGTCACCAAAGGAAATCTCTACGAAAGAGAGTGGGTCATAACTGTATAACACCCTGAATGGGGTCATAACTATGGACATGTGATGGGTGGTGTTGTAGTAGTATTCCCCCAAATGCAGCCATCTGACCCATGCTTTCTGCTGCCCAGCTACATAATTCCTAAGATATCCTTCCACCCATTTTTTGACTATCTCGATCTGCCCGTCCGTCTGAGGATGATAGCTAGTACTAGGAGTCAAGGTTGTACCAACTAGCCTGAATAACTCCTGCAAGAATGTACTGATGAATTTGCTATCCCTGTCACTGAAAAATGGAATTGGGTAGGCCATGCAGTATGAAGATCTCCTTGAAGAATAATTTGGCCACCTGTGTTGCACTGAAGTCTGTAGCAATGGAGAAGAAGTGTGCAAACTTCGTTAACCTATCCACCACTACGAAAATAAAGTCTTTTCCCTGCGCCTTTAGAAACCCTGTGATAAAATCCATGGATATGCTTTCCCACTTGTGATCTGGGATGGGTAGGGGTTGCAATAGTCCTTCTGGGTGAGTGTGCTCATCCTTATTCTCCTGGAAAGTAGTACACTCCTTGACGTAGCTCATCACATCCTCCTTGAGGCCCTTCCATGAGAACCTCTCCCTCACCTTCCTATACATCTTACCAATCCCTTGGTGACCTACCATTGGTGAGTCATGACATGCCTGCAACACTTTGGCCTTGAAGGCCGATTCAGGAACCAAAAAGATTCGGCCCTTATACTAGATGAGGCCATCAATGATACTGAAGTTATCGTCCTGTATTTTCCCTTCCATTACCTAACAAGCAAACTGATTCTCTGAATATTCCATCACCAAGTGGTCCTTCCAATCAACAGACACATCTATCATGGCATAAATGGATGGCCTTCTGGACAATGCATCAACCACCACGTTGTTCTTTCCTTTGAAAAATTCAATGTCAAAGTCATAGGCCTGTATTATGCTTACCCATTTCTGCTGCTTTTCATTTAAGTCCTTCTGCTCCAATAGGTACTTAAGACTGTTATGATCTAATTTCACCACAAACCATGCACCTACCAGGTATTGTTTGAATTTGGCTAGAGCATGCATGATGGCCAGTATCTCTGTGTCATAAATGCTGTAAAGTAACTCAGGTCCCCTGAGTTTTCGGTTCTCATAGGCAAGAGGGTGCCTATTTTGCATCAGTACGACCCCAATACCTTTTCTCGAGGCATCACACTCCAAGGTGAAAGATTGGCCGAAATCTGGTAGGGCTAAGAATGGGCATGTGCTCATCACCTTTTTCATCTTGTAGAATGTCATTTGGGCCTCCTCACTCCATTTGAAAGCTCCTTTCTTGGTCAAATCGGTCAAGGGTGCACAAAGCTGAGAGAACCCCTTCACAAACTTTGTGTAGCAAGTGCACATGCCTAGAAATCCCCTTAATTATGTAAGGGTCTTAGGTGTAGGCCACTCCATTATGGCTTGAATTTTCTCCTGATGTACCTGTACCCCTTTTTCTTCGATGATGTGACCCAAGTAAAGAACGCTTGTCATTCCAAAATCACATTTGGACTCCTTAGCATACAATGACTGCTTCTCAAAGATAGAAAAAATTTGGTCCACGTGCCGAAGGTGTTCCACCCATGTCTTGCTATAAATGAGCAAGTCATCGAAAAATACCAAGAGATGCTTCCTCAATTGTTTGTTGAAGACATGGTTCATACAAGATTGGAACGTGGCTGGGGCATTGGTTAACCCGAAGGGCATCACTAAGAACTCATAGTGACCATAATGACACTTGAAAACAGTTTTTGGGATGTCCTCTTCCCTCATCTTGATTTGATGGTAGCCAGAACGTAGGCCAATTTTTGTGAAATATACAACCCCATGCAGTTCTTCTAGTAGCTCATCTATCCTTGGTATATGATACATGTTTTTTATTGTTTTCTTATTTAATGCCCGAAAGTCAATGCACATGCGCATGGTTCCATCCTTTTTCTTGACCAACACCACTGAAGAGGCAAAAGGGCTGGAACTCGGCCTGATGTGAACCATATCCAAGAGCTCTTTGATTGCCTTTTCTATCTCATCTTTATACTTCTTCGGATGCATGTATAGTGTGGTGATGACTGGTTTTGCTCCTCCCTCCAAATCAATGATGTGCTCAAACCCCCTGTCTGGTGGCACCCCTGGTGGGATAGGTCCAAACAATTTTCTGTGTTTGTCAATGATTTCCTGGATTTTTGGTGTGTAGTGAACCTTGCCCTGCTCATCCACATGTGCCAAAATTCTACATTCAACTGCATATACTATCTCTTCTCTCCTGAAGATGGCTTCCATCCTCTTTGCCGTAACTACCTTGGCTAAGTTACCTGTCATGCCTCAGAGAACTACCTTTTGTCCACCCTCTTCTGTGAAATACGTCTCCATGGTCTTGTAGTTGGTGGTGATAGGCCCCAACGTGCTAAGCCACTAAACTCCAAGGATTATGTTGGTATCCTGAAGGTCCATCACATAGACATCCTATACCAACTAATGCCTACCCAATGTAAGATTCATGCCTGGAATGTACCTGTCACAAGGCATGGTGCTCCCACCTGCTACCTCCACCTTGAACCCTTCAAATTCAATCGTGGATATATACCTCCTCCGTAACAATGTTGAGTCAATGAAATTGTGAGAAGCTCCCCCATCAATCAATAATGACACCTTTTTCCCTTGCAAGACTCCTCTCTTCCTAAAAGTGTTATACTTGGGCACTCCACTGATGGATTCCAAGGTGGATTTCTCCTCAGCCGTACTGTCATGACTTGTGGTCTCCTCCTTTTCTATCTCTATGGTGTCTTCCTCCATGTTCTGGATATGGCTGAAATCCTCCTCCTCCTCATTGTATGAAGTCACCTCTATGTAGTGTACTTGGCCATGACCCATGCATTTGTGTGATGGGTTCCATGGCTCTTTACAAGTGTAGCAAAGTTGCTTCCTCCTCAATTCCCGTCTGGTGTTCTCATCCAACCTGCCTCTGCCCCTGTCAAACCCCCTTGGGTCACGTCCTCCTGGGTTCATTGGAGGTCTCTGATCTCTTCATCCTATGTTAAGAGGTGCTATAGGCACAAATTTCGGCTTGGCAGTTGGTCCTAGGTATCTCATCCTCGAAATAGCATCCTGTAGGTTGATAGGCTTAAAAGCCTTTACCCAAACCTTCAAGGGTTCCATCAGCCCCTCAATGAAGAGCATCATGAGTCTGGTCTGTGATACATCTTGCACCATGACTGCCAACCTCTGAAATTCCTGAATGTACACCTCTGGTGCTCCTGTCTATCTGAGCTGTGTGAGCTCCCAGAAATGTAAGTCGAGATCCCCCTGATCAAATCTGTCAATGAGTCTCTGAGTGAACTCTGTGTATTCCATTATCTGATTGTGGTCTAGTGTGGTTAGTCCATGATACTACCAATCATGAGCTTTTCCATCCAAGCACATTGTGGCAAACTTGATGGCTTCCATCTCCCTCATGGGATTAAGCTGCAGATAAGTGTCCAACTTTTGTACCCATGCCTGTGATGTCATCTTGGTCATACCATCAAAGTAGGGAATCTCCATCTTCCCTGCTCTGCATTCAAACTCATAATTTCTCTTGTGGTTCGACCTAGGATTGTTTCTGAATTTGAGTTGACAATATTGATCCAATGACATCTGCCTCTGAATCATCATATCCAAATCATTGTACTCCTTGGTACACTGTGCCATCTGCTCAAAAAATTCATCCACCTGTTCATGCTGTGCCTGTTCATCTGTGAACGTGGGTAAGTACAGTCTAGGGGTAGCCCCGCTACCTATCTATCCATGGGGTGTGCCTCCCCCATTGCTTCCTTCAGACTGATGATAGAGAATATGTTTTGGATTATACCTGTTTCCACCATGTCATCCACCAGTCTCCCTGTTGTCATACATCTCTGCCCCCTTCTCTTTGTGAGTCATCTGCATCAATAGCTCGACTATCCTAGTGTGGTTCTCATCGACCTACCTCAGATATCATCTACCTTCCATAGGGTTTCAGTGATTTAGGTTTGTCCCTTACGGTTTGCCTCATAGTTCTCCTGTAAGTGGTTGACCAGGGTACTTTCTGTCAGGTTTATGGTTTTATGGAACTCATGTGCTAACAAAGCCAAGCCTTATGGCTCACGGTCATCCCCTGAACCCTCCATTTCGGCTTCAGTTTCACTGGTCTACTTCTTCCTTCGGCCCATATAGATACCAGTGTACCTTTGTGTTGGCATAGGGGCAGACCCAGGGTTCACTCGAAGAGCACACCAACAAGCCCTAGCTACTTGCCCTTTCGGCAACACCTGCGAAGCAGATGCAGTCTCACCCGAAGCAGCTAAGAGGGGGGTTGCAGGATATACATGTCTACAACTAAGGGAATATGAAGTGGATCTAATACAACAACAAGGAAACATTCATATATCCCTCACCAAGCTAGATCTACTCTACATAATTATAGATCTGATCTAACACAACAATTCAAATAACAATATAACAGTGACAAAGATCAAAGCATCAATCACACACACAACACAAGATGTACGCGGTTCACCCTCTCTCTAGGGCTACGTCCACAAAACTGTGCTTATTATTTATTAAGATAAAGCCTACAGTTCTTGTATGCACTCTTAGCTAGCAAATCTTCTTTCTTCTCTCTCTTTCTCTCCCTTTCCCACGCACCCAGCTGCAGGAATTGACCTTCGCACATAGCTGAAGATATTACAATACTAGAAGGCTCTCTCACTTAACACTTCTCTCTCTCAATACAATAATATCTCACCACAACAATAGAGCTAGATCAACAACAATATCGTACCAACTCGACCCAGGTCCTCTTGACCTTTATTTATACATTACAATACTTCACCGACAACCCTAGGCTGAAACCTAGGTGCCAAAACCATAGATACCAAAACCCTAGGTGTCTAAAACCCTAGGTCAACTTGACCCTCTTTTTCTGGGCTTCGACAACCTGTCTTTCCTTCCTTCTCATGCGGTGCTCCAAAGCATCCAACGGTGGATTTTTCCACTTGTTGAGTTGTCCTCAATCCATCTTCCTTGCTGATCTATCATCCTCGATCTCCTCGTCCGACAACTTGCATTTCTGTACTTCGCTCCATCTTTTCTGCTCTGTTGCTCACTTCGACCTAGTGATAGTTACTGTGTCTTCTGTGAAGTTCGGTTTTCACCTTTTATTCCTTGTTCTTTGCTTCCTTCCATAACCAAGGGCCAACAGACCCCCAACACTCACATGTGACTCATCCCGAGGCACTTCAGATCTGATCTTTCTGTTTTACTTCGACTTTGGACTGCGCAGGGAAGCCTTTGCTTTCTGCTTTATGCCTCCTTCTCATCCCTTTGCAAACTGTCTTTTTTGTGTCTGGTACCTAGTTTCAACTGCACCTGGTACCTAGACCCTTTTCTTCTTGCTTTTACTGAGGTCTGCAAAGTAACTGGTTGTCATAGTACAACTTCCGCTGACTCCCATTCACTAATCCTTCCTTCCACTCCCCGTTCAATGTCTTCAGCTGTGAAACTCCCCCTTTGGTAACATAGGCGACCTCATATGGTCCGAGCCAATGCGTCCTAAAATTCCCTGGATATTTTGTAAACTTACTATCATACAACAATACTAAATCACCCTGCTTGAATGACTTCTTCTTGATGTGCCTGTCATGATAGGCCTTCTCTTGTTCCTTCTGAACCTGCTGATGGAATCCTGCAATAAATATTTCTTCTTCTAGTTCAACCAATTGTGCAAGCCTCTAGCGAACAATGCCAGTATTATCCATGTCTGTAAATGCAACAATTCTTAAGCTTCGCACCAAGTATTCCATCGAGACAATAGCTTCAAGAACATAAACCAACTTGAAAGGGTTCTGCATTGTTAAATTCTTGCAAGTGGTTCTATAGGCCCATACTACTGTAAGTACTATTAAATCCCAGTCATCCTTGTTCACACTGCAAATCTTTGTCAGTACGGTCTCCAAGATCTTGTTGAATGCTTCAACTATTCCATTTTCTTGTGGATGGTAAGGTGTACTCTTCTGATGGTGGACTGCAAATTCTTCAGTCAAGGCTTCGACTGTCTTATTGATGAAGTGTGTGCCTTGATCACTCATAAGGGTCTTGGGGCATCCAAACCTAGTTATTATGTCATCAAATATAAAAAACGCAGCTGTAGTTGCACTACATTCCTTTAATGCTCTTTCTTCAACCCATCTAGTCAGGTATTCTGTCGCAGTAATTATGTACCGTGCTCCTGTGTGCTTTCCTGGTGGGTTTATAGGTCCCATGAAGTTAATGGCCCACTTTTCAAATGCTTGTAGGGTCATTTGTGGTGCTAATGGCATTTCATCTCTTCAGGATGGTTTTCCAACTCTCCGGCATACATCACAGGTTCTAGCATAATATTTATCATCTCTGTGTAAGGTAGGCCACCAAAGGCCAGCTCTAAGAACCTTCTACGCAATTTCTTTCCCTACATAATGTCCTCCTACGATGCCTTCATGAGATTATGTGAGGATCATTGGTCACTATGTATCCATACTACACCTCCTTAATATCTCATCGGGTCCCATCTTGTATAGTTGACCAACTATCAATGAAAAGTTTGTAGCGCGCACCACTAGCTGTTTCTTATGGGGGATTGTATACTCACTAGGTGCCATTCCTGTTGAAATGAACTAGACTATGTATACAAAGTGGTCATCAATTTTTATAATGGTGAGCAGTTTTGCATCCGAATGTGTATCCTCCAAACTGGTGGGTTCTTCGCCATGTTCCAACCTCGACAAGTGGTCATGGCCCTTGTTCATTCTTCCTGGCTTAACTATGATCTCAAAATCATATTATTGAAACAACATAAGCCGTCTGCATATTATCCCCCCCACACTAGTTTGTTCACTAGGTACTTCAATGTAGAGTGATCTGTGAACATTTTAAAGTATCCTCCCAACAAGTAGTGATGGAATTTATGCAGCGCGTACACCATGGCTAATCCTTCTCTCTCGGTAGTGGTGTAATTAACTTTAGTTGTAGATAGATTCCTGCTAGAAAAAGATAATGGATGGTCGATATCCCCTTCTCTAGGTTGTGTCGATATTGCTCCTAAGGCAATAGAAGACACATCGACATGCACATGAAACTCCTTGCCCCAATCTGGAAAGACCAAAATGGGCGCAATCACCATCTTTTGTTTCAGTGTGTCAAAGCTCTATTGGCATTTGCCTGTCCAACCAAACTGACAGTCTTTTTTCAGCAACTTCTCCATCGGTGTTGTGATCTGAGCATAACCTTTAATGAATTTCCTGTAATAGCCAGTATTTCCTAGCGCAGTGCTTATTTGTTTGACTGAAGTAAGAGGCGACAAATCAACTATGATGGCGATTTTAGAGGGATGTACCAGTAATCCTTGCTTTCATACAATATGACCTAGTATCACTCCAAATGGTGAGAAGAATATGCACTTCTTCAAATTTAAAGCAATTTGACACTGCCTGCATTTATCCAACATTAGCCTTAGACATTCAATATGGTTTTTCAACAAACTAAACATAGTCCAGTCATCAAAATATGCTTCTAAAAATTTATGCAAAAACTCTTTGAACGCTTCAACCACCACCCTGGAAAAGATGGCTGGGGCATTCTTCAGTCCAAATGGTATCACTGTATATTGGTAGGATCCCCATTCTGTGGCAAACATGGTCTTGTGGAAATCCTCCTCGGGAATCTGGATCTGATGGTATCCTGAAAATCCATCTGTAAAATAATATACCTCCTGGCCTCCCACATTGTCTAATACTGCACCAGTGAATGATGTAGGGAAAGTGTCATGCAGACAGGCATCATTCAACTTTCTGAGATCTTCTTGTCTTGTACCACCATAGGGCTAATCCACTCCGACTCTTTGACAGGTTCAATAATCCCTGCTTCTAGCATTCTGTCGAGCTCAATCTTCACTTTTTACTTATATTTTGGGTTCAATCTGTAAGGTCTTTGCTTGAATGGCTTCACACCTAGTTTCAAAGGTATCCTCATCTCTCCCATAGGACCTTTGATACCTTTCATGTCAGTGAACTTGGTCGGAAACAAGTCCTGATATTCGTGCAACAACTCTGTAATCTTGTCAATGGTAGCAACATCCAAGTAATCTCCGACATTGGCAAGCTTTGGTGTCTCCTCTGTCCCAATATTGACTTTTTTAATCTTGATTTCATGACCAATAAATGGTAGCTCAATTCCCGGTCCTTCCACATCTCTTTGGCCTTATGTTTCAATGATGTTTACCTTCCTGGGATCATCATCGTCGGCATTGATGTTGTAGCAACTCTGCAATTTTTGGAGAGGCGCAGTCCATTCGTCCTCTTCTTGTTCCATAGGGAGGCAGATGCCTCTTCGAATACCTTATGTCTCACAATCTGTAATGCTTGGTATACTGAAGGATACTCACTTTCAAATAAAAAGGTGGTTACAAAATTCTGAATCATACCTTCCCAGTCTGCAGTGATGAGGCCAAGTTCTGCTTGAAGGTACCAGTTGATAGGTGTTGTGTCCAGCGTGTTAATGAATCTGTGCACCCTTTGTTCCT
This sequence comes from Picea sitchensis, assembly GCA_010110895.2. Classification (NCBI taxonomy): domain Eukaryota; kingdom Viridiplantae; phylum Streptophyta; class Pinopsida; order Pinales; family Pinaceae; genus Picea; species Picea sitchensis. The sequence goes on from SNQJ01S0019398.1 coordinate 56,912, forward strand.
AGGTAATGTCACTCCAGGCCTCTTCGCAGCTCCACACATGGTCTTTTGGGTAGCTTTGACCTGTGTACCTTGCTTCGCATCCTTCTACTTGTGCTGAGAATCGCACTGTCATCAAAGTTCGACATTGTACCCATCTGTAATATTGCTTTTGTGGGTTCCCCACCATCTTGTTGGTGTGGCTTTCAGGGTCTCATTCATTGCCAACAACCTCTGTTGTGTTGGTATACTTGCTTCAAAATCTGATAGGAAGGTTTCTAAAGGGTTCAAACCATCAAATGTTGGGAAGTTACTTACTGTTGTGCCGATCCAATGAACTTCTCTGGTTAATCTGGCACATCTTCTGGTAGATACTTTGTACATCTGGTTCTGCCAGTTCTCCAATGCTTCTTCTGAATATGATGAACACGTGCTGTGACTTCTCCAACTCAGATTCCCATCGGTTGTAGGGTTGATGTAATCCTGCTGTCTGGCTATCAGTTTGTATATGTTTTCCAGTTTGTATGCGTGGTCTTCTTCTCTGATGGGCTCTATATATCGTAGACCCTCATCTGGATCTAAGGGTGCAATGACCCGAAGGCCATCTCTTTCAAATGTCATACGTCTTTTCTTCAAATCAACCACTGTGGAGTTATCGAAGGCCCAATCAATTGCTAACAGTGCAGTGTAAGGGAAACTGTCATCAACAATTTCAATTACCTCAAAATCTGCGAACGTTCTCACACCATTGATGTCCACAGGGACATGTTCCAATTTTCCAAAGGGGCTGACAACTTGCTGGTTAGCCATCGTAAGCCTAATAGGGGAGTAGATCAACTTCAGTTTCCCCATCAGTGCCCAAGTTTGCTTCGTCATGACATTGACCTCCCACCCTAAGTCGAGGATCACATAGTCTATATCATACTCTCCTATTTGAGCATTCAAGTGTAATTCTTTATTTGTCCTTCTCCTTTTTCCGATTTGATGTACTACCCTATTCAGTAAGGGGTCTATCTTTCCTAGTTCATATCGTCTAATTTGTTAATGTTTAAGTCATTATTATAGTTCTTTTCATTTTATTAGATAACAATAGCATCATACAAGATCACTGAGAAATACACAATCACAAGAGACACAACATTTATCCTGGGAAATCCTCTAGGGGAAGAAAACCCAACAAAACTTCCTTATTATAGATAACCAATACAATGCCAAGAGATCTCTTAAACTAATGCAGAAGATCCTCTCCCAGACATCCACCACTCTCTCTCCTTCTTCTCTAACTGCAATTCTGAAACTTGTCTCACAAATGAGCAAGTGAGTTGTGTGTCTAAGTGAGGCGCTAGCCTCCTTATTTATACAAGACCGACACGTGTGAAATGTCTCTTCACTGGCAGGGTTGACTTCTCCAACTGGGTGGTTATAACCACCTTTATTATATTTCGGGGCCTCTTTGATATATTCTGGGGCCGACTTGTTCTTTTGCCTTTTACAATTACAATATGACCAATCCACAAAAGGGGATTTGGTCCTTTTAAAAATATCCGACATGATCAATCCACAATGGGGATTGATCCAATGAATAATATATCAAATAATAATAAGAATACACTTTGCAGTTACATTATTTCAACATGATTAAGTTATGTAGCTCTTGTACATCGCCTTTATCCTGAATCAACTTAACACAGGTGCATAAAAATTCCATGAGCTTGCTTACCTCTTTTCCCTCCTGTGGCAAAGCAGAGTTTTTGATGAGGAACCTTGATCTTCTTTGAAATCTTGTCTTGCTTCCTCAAAGATTTGTCTTTCTTTCTTTGCATCGAAAGTTCAGGTCTTCTCTGTAGCCTTCATGATACCTGAGTCTTCTGCAATATTTCCTTGAGTCATTCTATCCTCTCGTATAGTAAAGCCTCCTCAAATGATAACAACGAATTTAGGGTCTTCCCCGCGAGGCTCAACATATATCAATTGCACTTTTGGATTCTGCTAAGGTACTCGTCTTTCCTGTAGCTTACTAGCAACACAGGGCAATCTTCTATAACATGGTCGAATGAGCTGCAATAGCTGCATGTAGTGCAAGGATTATGACAATCCCTTACCAAGTGTCCTGGTTGCGCGTAGTTGTAACAGATGATCTGTCCTCAACTTCAGCCCGTTCCTCCTCCTCATCCTCGTCCTCTGTATCCACCGCGAGGATTGAAATTTCCTCTTGTTGGGGAGTTATACTATGGAGTGTTTCTTTCTTGTTGTGCTTCGCCTTGGATCTTGTATATGTCCCTCCATATTTTGTTCATAAGGTCATAGGCCCTACAATCCCTATCGTCGTACCCCACAGACTTACAAAATGTGCAATATAAATTTGTGGGAGTCTGAACATACTTCTGCATGTAATAACACTCACCTGTGCGATGCTTATTTCTGCATACTTCGCACCAAGGCAGGTTGACTTGCTTCAAGGGGCTCGGTGCTCCTGAGGCCAAATATTCATGGAATAAAGGACAATGTTCCTTATCATGGCTTTCTAATCTGCATCTTACACATCAAATATCTTCTCTTTTTTCCTTCCCCTTGTCCTTCTTCATATCCTCGACCTGCAGAGACAAACTAGTCAGCTGGCTCAAGATTTGGCTAATACCTGAGCTGGATTCTCCCATAGGGGTTGATTCAAGCTTCATAGCGATTTCCAATGCTTCTGCCTGTGAAGCAGTCTTCTGCTGCATCAGGGGAACTTTAATGTGTGGTAAAAGGGCAACAATGAACCATTCTTTATTCTGTTCATCTGGGATCTGAAAAGTTAATCGGCCTGTTAAGGTCTTGAACCTTTGATCGAACTCCCAAACAGGCTCGACTACTTTCTGCTTCATCTCCTTTAGTTCTGTAATACATTGAGACTCTGAATTAGGTTTCTTGAACTCTGCAATCAGCGCAGTCTTGATCTCGCCCAGTGGCTTAGGCTGCACAAGTCCTTGGACAAGCTTCATGTACCAACTCAGTGCGCGATCCCTTAGGGTAGTGCTGAACTGGGTCCTTTTAATAACTTCATTGGTGAAATTTTTAATATTCCATATGGATTCACGCATAAACCAATGTTGATCAGGATCTTCATATCCATCTCCCCTAAAGATAGGGAGCCTCATCTCATCTTCCATAGAGCTACCTAAGTTTCCTGTCTGAGTAGATGTTGAGCTACTAGTAACAATACTTTGAGGACTCTGGTGGTTATGATTATTTTGATTACCTAGTGCTGCTGAAATAACAAGAGGATTAACAATACTTACTTCAATAGTTTGCGCAGTTCCTGAAGTTTCATGCTCGTCCTGGCGAGGTTCTTCGACTTCTCCTTCCTCTGTCCTAGCGGGTTCTGAATGTTCTCCGTCTATCAGATCTGCCTCTTCTCCACTGTAGAAACCCTCTTCCCCGTAGTTTTGCTTAAACAGGTTCTCAAGGTGAACCCCTCTGAATACTCTCCCATTGCGCGTTTGTCCAGCTTCTGTATCGCTGTCGCTGTCTGAATTCCTGAACATTAGTCTTTTCAAATCCACTCGATCTAATGTATCTTCAAGACGTTCTTTTCATGCAACAACATTTTGATTCTCAGCTTCAGAAAGTGAAATTTTTTTCATCTGGGTCCTTTGAAAAAGTATCTCTCGGCTTGGCTATATGATTCTATTCTGTCAACAACAAACTCGGTGATATACCCTCCAATGGTACTATCAAACCAAGGATCTACTGCTCTGGATACAACGTTATCGACTATTTTGACCTTCTGGATCAATGACGACGTCCAAACCACAGGGGTTCTAGATCTGATCTTGAACTAGGTATCTACTAACCTAGCCAACCACTCAAACAACTCCTGATGGACTCCTCCAAAGAAGATCTCGTGAATGTCGGTGAAGATGTATCTTTGTAGCCAATCTTTAGTACTTAGCTTAGGGTTCTTGTTCTGGGCTTCAACGAAGTCCCTCTCTTGATCTTCTATCCACTTCTGAATCTCTGTCTTCGATGGGAACCACCTTGAATTTCTCTCATGAAGATTCCTGTCACGACAACGAAACCATTTGTTGGCATAGGGGCAGTCCCAGGGTTCACTCGAAGAGTGCACCGACAAGCCCTAGTTACTTTCCCTTTCGGCAACAACTGCGAAGTAGATGCAGTCTCACTTGAAGTAGCTAAGAGGGGGGTTGTAGGACAAACATGTCTACAACCAGGGGAATATCAAGTGGATCTAATACAACAACAAGACATCATTCATATATCCCTCACCAAGCTAGATCTACTCTGCACAGTTATAGATATGATCTAATACAACAATGCAAATAACAATATAACGGTGACAGAGATCAAAGCATCAATCACACACACAACACAAGATGTACATGGTTCACCCTCTCTCTAGGGCTACGTCCACATAACTATGCTTATGATTTATTAAGATAAAGACTACAGTTCTTGTCTGCGGTCTTAGCTAGCATATCTTCTTTCTTCTCTCTCTTTCTCTCCCTTTCCTACGCACCCAGCTACAGGACTTGACCTTCACACACAACTGAAGATCTTAAAATACCAGAAGGCTCTCTCACTTAGCACTTCTCTCTCTCAATACAATAATATCTCACCACAACAATAGAGCTAGATCAACAACAATATCGTAGCAACCTAACCCAAGTCCTCTTGATCTTTATTTATACATTGCAATACTTCATCGACATCCCTAGGTCGAAACCTAGGTGCCAAAACCCTAGATACCAAAAGCATAGGTGTCTAAAACCCTAGGTCAACTTGACCCACTTTTTTCGGGCTTCGCCAACCTGTCTTTCCTTCCTTCTCACATGGTGCTCCAAAGCATCCAATGGTGGATTTTTCCACTTACTGAGTTGTCCTCGATCCATATTCCTTGCTGATCTGTCATCCTCGATCTCCTCATCCAACGACTTGCATTTCCGTACTTCGCTCCATCTTTTCTGCTCTTTTTCTCACTTCGACCCAATGACAGTTACTGTGTCTTCCGCGAAGTTCGGTTTTCACCTTTTCTTCCTTGTTCTTTGCTTCCTTCCATAACCAAGGGCCAACACTCTGCATGCGTTAATCCTCACAGGATGGGAGGATCAGAGCTCTGATACCACTGTAATGTTCCCAAGCCAATTGTTTTGCTTGGAAACACTAACTAACCCATGAATTAACTGTTGTTGTTTGTGTATGCAGGTTGGCCACTGATATTTCGACTTTAGGTTTTATTTCAGTTATTCAGTCACAGTTTATTCAAGATGCATTCAATACATATAAATCTCAACAATACACAAGATATGAAACCACAAACAAGGATCTGATCTTTTATTATGAGAAAGCAAGCACTTGGTACAATATAGAAGCAGATCTGTAATAACTTCAGATTGCTTCAAGACAAAGATATGAGCTGCTACAAAAAGCTCATGGAAATGCAAGATAAGCCTCCCAAAGGCTGAAATATAAGGTGAATGCTCCAATACAAAATCTAGGGTTTGGCCTAACCCTCAAGCAGCTTTTAGGTCATGCTGAAGACTGTGAAGACCAAGGGTGTTGCCCTTCTGAACAAGAATACTTCCAAATGCCACCAAAATCCACCAAGAGATAGATCAGGGAAAGAGTAACCCTTTCCTGAAGTATGAAGCCCAAATACTGATTTCTCCTCCTCCAACTACTGAAACCATAAACTGGTATGACCCTTCTGAAACCCTGAATATGATCAACAATTTGGCTTGGATGAATGAGACCTATGAATCACTAGAAAATGTCTAGGATGATAGACCGGGCAGTCACAAATCCCCAGGAGAAGTTTCAAGCTCAGATCTGAGGTAGGGCCTCCTAGATCTGAGAATCACTGAATCACCAAAACGTCCTTTCTCCTCCAAAACTGTCCCAACCTACAAATAAATATATGGACGTAGTGACTCCTTAAGAAAGCCACCAAACTAATGAGCAAGGTCCTGCAAGCAAAACCCTAATGCTGGAATCTCCCAAAGTCCTCTCAATAAGCTAGATCGAGCTGTTCCTCAATCAATGATGTGCCCCTGCTGGAAAACCATGAATAGTACGACCCTACTGTTCTTCTGAATGGATGAAGGAACTCGTGATGAGTGTAGAATGGTGTGGGTGGAGTATTTCATCCTCAATACCAAGCTTGGAGCAAGTGAGTGGGATCTTTCACCATTGAGTTGCTCTCTAGGGTTTGTAAACTCAAAACCCTCAAAACTATGTGCTCAAGAGCTCAACAAGAAAATACCAAATATCCAAGATGATTCAATGGTGCGCCATATTCTTTCCTTTATACTTCTTTTATGTTTCCATGTTGAGTTAGTTTAACCCCTTGGTTTAACCCTAACTCAACCTCCAATGCTCTAATTCTTCATTGAGTTACCTTTTTCTTCTTTTTCCCATTTTTCCTAAGTCAACTTCAAAATATAACATTAGTTTGGTTGACTTTTCCCCATGCTGCATGAGACTATGGTCTAGTGGGGATACCTAGACCACTAAGTCTTCCTAGACCTCTTCATCAAGAGGTGGGGTACATTACATAAAGGCATTTGTTGAATCTGCATCTTGATGAGGTGCTTGCCTTGCTGAAGAAATTGCGCTGCTTAGCTTGTTGAAGGCTGTCACAAACTTGTGGCTAGAGGGGTTGGACCTTTTGAACCATTCTTTGAAGAAGCTAAATTTTGAGATACTAAATTTTGAAGAAGCTAAATTTTGTAGTTTGAGATACTACCTTGTGTTACTTTTTAGGTGGGACAGTAGTTGGAACTACCTCTGGTATCGTGTAGAGATGACCCCCCAGAGTAACAATGACACTATGTGGTCGAGACTCATAAATATCATGGAACTTCCATATATATGTCTGGCCCAAAAAAACATCACAGACATCCATTGGGGAAAGATCACATAATACCTCATCCTTGAAGGGATGGATGCCGTATGACAATCGAAACTGTTGGTTGACACATAGATCTCGTCCCTGGCGAAGCCACCCGATGTTGTATGGATGCGGGTGTGGTGTTGTCGACAATCCCAACTGTTTGTCGACCTATGATGAGATGATATTCTTCTGGATTCTACTATCAACAATGAAATGAAACGGGGTCACCTTCACCCACATATGTGAATGGAAGAGGCACTCCCCCTCTTCAGGATTTGTTGGTTCTTTTGGTTGAATTGTTGCAGTCACAACTGTAGCATTGGGGTCTGCGCTGATCTGTCTTCTCCCATTATTTTATGAATCGGAATCTGAATCATGGTTTGGCTCCTTATCTTTGTTCTCAACCACTAATGATTGTTTTGAGCGACATTCATCAGTGTTGTTCCAAGGGATTTTGTGGAATTCACACCACTTTCCAGTGTTCTTCTTCGTCTTTCCGTGACCCTTCTTTTCCTGTGGCTTAGACTGGTTTTTGAGAGGCTACTTTTTAGGGTCATCTTTATCGTACTTTGGTTGTTGCATATTTCCAGACCCAAACTCCCGTTTTTTCTGGTGCCTAAATTTCTGCTCGATTTTGCAAGCATATCGATAGGCAACTCCCAATGATGAGATGTCCAGAAACTCCATTTCAGTTTGGATGTACTTGTGGAGAGCCCCACGATATTTCAGAGTCAAATTCTGCTTAGAATATTTGATACCCATCTTGGTGCGCAAGGTCTGGAAGGTATTGGTGAATTCCGACACTGCTTTGTCCCTCTCTTGACGCAGCATGGGCCATCTCATGTACTAGTCATCATAATTACCAACAAGGTAATATTGTTCCTTGACCACATCCACAAAAATATCCCAAGTGGGCTTGACCCCATATATTCTAGAATCCTCTATAGAACTTTGTTCCCAATAAGTTTCCGACCAATGTTTGACATGGGGGAGAGCCTTAAGGAGTGCGAAGGTGATCCTTTCCCCATCGGAAAAATTATGAACAAAGAAATAGACTTCATGTAGATTTAACCATTTTTCTAGGGAATTTGCATCTATCTGTCCTTCAAATACGTGAATATCAAAATTAACTTGTATGTTTAAAGGAAAGGTGCCTCCAAAGTGGTCACTTGATGAGGACGCGTCGGTTTTTATTTGTGTGCATTGAAGGATGTGGGCAAAATTCTCCATCATTTCGTCCCTCTGTCGCGTGGGAGCTTGCTAAAGCAATAGATTAATAGAATCGTTTACTCTGCCATTTTTCTTTTCTTTCACCATGAATGGTTGCTTCGGCGCGTGAGAGCTATTCTCCTTGAGAGAAACAAGATCGAGACCCAAATTGCTATTCTCAGACCTCGTCGGGGATATGTAGTAAAAAAACGATCAAGAGCAGCTTGCTTTGATACCACTGATCGAGATTATTTTTGGCACAAAATGAGAGTGGAGATATAACACATAAATATACAGATATATTGCAAGAGAGCCAATAATATAATAAATATATATTGGATATATAACAAGAGGCACATAGATATAGTAGTACACAATATCTATTAATGAGCGAAATGTACAAAACTGTAGAATTACAGAGTGAAAGACTCGCTAGAATGGTGACAACTTATCTCTGACAAGAGACGTGATAGATACTCTCATTAGCAAGAACATGATTAATACAATGATGCTCTAAAGGAATTTTTAACATAAAGAGAATCCAAAACCCTAACCCTAGAATATGGAAAGCAAACAATTTTGTGGACCCCGTTTTGGGTAGTTTGGTGTATCAACTTCACGGGGGCATAAATTTGGCATACGATCTTCGTTTGGGGCACACGATAGCTCGTTGGAAAGGTATCATTGAGGATATTCATTTTGGGGGCTCAATTATAGACTTTGGATATCATTGAGGTGTTTTATCTTGAAAAAAATTCATTTAGGCCCTCAAAATGGCCTTAGAAGTTTAAGAACCTCAAAAATGCTAAAAATTCTAAATTGCCAAAAGACTGTTTTAAGCCAGTTGGAATAGGTGGGTGGCCACCGATATCCACATGGATCAATACTCCATCCTTAGGAAGAAATGGTCTCCATTGAGTTGAGTGCCCAGGGGAGAGGTAAAAATGTTTTCTAAATCTGCATCTTGATGAGTCGCTTGCCTTGCTTGAGAAGTTGCGTTGCTTAGCTTAATGAAGGCTATCACGAACCTGTGGTTGGAAGGGTTGGACCTTTTGAACCATTCTGGCTACATGAGATGACCGTGTGTAGAAGGAATCCTTGCATTTTCTTCAATCTTGTCGATCTTCTTCTGTTGGACAGAAGGTGCTTGGACTGAGGCTACAATGGTTGCGGTGTTATTTTGTTCACCTTTTGAAAAGACTATGAAGAAGCTGAATTTTGTAGTATGAGATACTACCTTGCGGCACTGTTTAGGTGAGACAATAGTTGGGACTACTTCTGGTATCCTGTAGAGATGACCCCTCAGAGTAACAATGACACTACGTGGTCGAGAATCATAAATAGAATGGTGCTTCCACATATATGGTTGGCCCAAAAGAACATCATAGAAATATAGTGGGGAACATCACATAATATCTCATCCTTGAATGTCTTGATGATGTATGACAATCGACACTACTCTCTGACACAAAGATCTCGTCCCTGGCGAAGCCACCCGATGTTGTATGGCTGCAGGTGTGGTGTTGTAAACAATCCCAACTGTTTGACAACCTCTGCTAAGATGATGTTCTTCTGGCTTCTCCTATCAACAATGAAATTAAATGGGGTCCCCTTGACCCACATCTGTGAATGGAAGAGGTGCTCCCCCTCTTCAGGATATGTTGGTTCTTTTGATTTAATTGTTGCGGTCACGACAATATCAATGGGGTCTGCGTTGATCTACTTCTCCAATTATTTTATGAATCAGACTCTGAATCAGGGTTCAGCTCCTTGACTTTGATCTCAACCACTAATGACTGTTTTGAGTGACATTCATCAGTGTTGTTCTAGGGTCCTTTGTAGAAATCACACCATTTTCCAGTGTCTTTCTTTGTCTTTCCGTGAGCCTTATTTTCCTGTGGATTAGACCAGTTTTCGGGAGGCTGTTTGTTAGGGCCATATTTATCATACTTTGTTTGATGTGGGTTTGTAGACCTAAACTCCCATTTGTTCTGGTGTCTAAATTTCTGCTCGATTTTAACATATCGATAGGCAACTGCCAACGATGAGATGTCCAAAATCTCCATTTCAGTTTGGATGTACCTGTGTAGAGCCCCACAATATTTCAGAACCAAATGTTGCTCAGAATCTTTGATACCCATCTTGGTGCGCAAGGTATGGAAGGCATTGATGAAATCTGATACCACTTGGCCCCTCTCTTGATGCAGCATGATCCATCTGATGTACTGGTTGTCATAGTTACCAACAAGGTAATATTGTTCCTTGACTGCATCCACAAAAAAATCCCAAGTGGGCTCGGCCCCATATATTCCAGAAAGATCTGTGAAATTTTTCTCCTAGTAAATTTCCCACTAATGTTTGACATTGGGGAGAGCCTTAAGGAGTGCGAAGGTGATATTTTCTCTATCGAAAAAATTGTGAACACAAAAATAACCTTCTAGAAGATTTAACCATTTTTCTAAAGCATCTGTATCTATCTGTCCTTCAAATATGGGAATATCAAAATTAAATTGTACCTTGAAAGGTAAGGTTCCTCCAAAGTGACTACTTGATGAGGATGCTCCGGTTTTTATCGTCAGGTGTTGAAGGATGTGGTAAAATTTTTCCATCATTTCGTCCCTCTCTCGCGTGAGAGCTTGCTCAAGCAACATATTAATAGAATCAACTGTTCTGTCGTTTTTATTTTCTTCCGCCATGGAGGGTTTCTTGGGAACGCGAGAGATGTTGTCCTCAAGAGAGACACACTCGAGAACCAACTTTCTATACTCATACCTTGTCGGGGACATGCACTGAAAAACGATTAAGAGCAGCCTGCTTTGATACCACTAATCTGGATTATTTTCGGCATGAAATGAGAGTGGAGATATAACACAGAAATATATAGAGATATTGAAAGAGAGCCAATAATATAACAGAGATATATAGGATATATAAAAAGAGGCATAGAGATGCATTAATACACAATTTCTATTAATGAGGGAAATGTACAAAACTGTAGAAATACAGAGTGAAAGACTCGCTAGAATGGTGACAACTTATCTATAAGAAGAGATGTGATGGATACTTGAATTTGCAAGAAGATGATTATCAAAATGAGGCTCCAAAGGCCTTTTTAACAGAAATAGAATCCAAAATCCTAACCCCAGAAGATGAAAATCCAACAGTTTTGTGGACCCCATTTTGGGTAGTTTGGCGTATCAACTTCCCATGGGCATAACTTTGGCATACGATCTCCATTTGGGGTGCAAAATAGCTCGTTGGAAAGGTATCATCGAGGAGATTCAAATTTTGGGGATCAATTAGAGAATTTAAATTTTTTTGAGGTGCTTGATCACGACAAAACTTCATTTATGCCCTCAAAATGGTCCCAAAAGTTTAAGAACCAAAAAACTGCTAAAAATAGTAAAATGCCAGAAGATTGTTTTGAGCCAGTTGGAATAGGTGGGTGGCCACTGATATCCACCTAGATCAATCCTCCATACTTAGGGAGAAATGGTCTCCATTGCATTGAGTGCCCAGGGGAGAGGGAAAAATGTTTGCTGAATATGCATCTTGATGAGCTGCTTGCCTTGCTAGAGAAGTTGCGCTGCTTAGCTTGTTGAAGGTTATCAAGAACCTGTGCCTGGAAGGGTTGGAAATTTTGAATCATTATACCTACATGAGATGACTGTGTGCAGAAGGAATTCTTGTGCTTTTCTTCAATCTTTTCGACTTGCTTCTGCTGGACAGAAGGTGCTTGGACTTAGGCTGGAGTGGTTGTAGTGTTATTCTGTTCACCTTTTGAACAGACTATGAAGAAGCTGAATTTTGTACTATGAGATACTACCTTGTGGCATTGTTTAGGTGGTAAAATATTTGGAACTACCTATGGTATCCTGTAGATATGACTGCCTAGAGTAACAATGACACTACGTGGTCGAGACTCATAAATATCATCGTGCTTCCAGATATATGGTTCACCCAAAGGAACATCACAAACATCCAGTGTGGAAACATCACATAATACCTCATCTTTGAAGGGATGAATGTTGTATGACAATAGAAACTACTGGCTAACACAAATATCTCGTCCCTATTAAAGCCACCCGATCTTGTATGGCTATGGGTGTGGTGTTGTCGACAATCCCAACTGTTTGATGACCTCTGCTAAGATGAGGTTCTTATGTCTTCCACTATAAAAAATGAAATGCAACGGGGTCCCCTGTACCCACATCTGTGAATGGAAGAGGCACTCACCCTCTTGATAATCTGTTGGTTCTTCTAGTTGAATTTTTGCGGTCGTGACAGTAGCAGTGGGTTCTGCGTCGATGATTTATCTTATCCCATTATTTTCTGAATCAGATTCTGAAGCAGTGTTTGGCTCCTTGTCTTTGATCTTGACCACTAATGATTGTTTTGAGTGACATTCATTAGTGTTGTTCCAGGGATTTTATGGAAATCACACCACTTTCTAGTGTCCTTCTTCTTCTTTCCGTGAACCTTCTTTTCCTGTGGCTTAGACTGGTTTTTAGGAGGCTGTTTGTTAGGGTCGTCTTTATCATATTTTGGTTGTTGCGGATTTGTAGACCTGAGCTCCCACTTTTTTCTGCTCAATTTTGACAGCATATCGATAGGAAGCTCCCAGCAATGACATGTCGAGAAATTCCATTTTAGTTTGGATGTACCTGTGTAGAGCCCTACGATATTTCAGAACCAAATGCTGCTCATAATATTTGATACCCATCTTGGTGCGCAAGGTATGAAAGGTATTGGTGAACTCCAACACTTCTTGGCCCCTCTCTTGACACAACCTGGTCCATCTCATGCACTGGTTTTCATTGTTACCAACAAGGTAATATTGTCCCTTGACTGCTTCCACAAAAAAATCCCAAGTGGGCTCGACCCCATATATTCCAGAATTTTTTGTGGAACTTTGCTGCTAGTAAGTTTCCCATCAATGTTTGACATGTTAATTTTTCAATAAGTAAGGTTAAGCAAGAAGTTCATTCCATTTTTATCATTTAACTTAACCATAACCAATAATGTTGCAGCAACCAAGATCACAAGAAGAAACACCATGCAAAAGAACACAAGAAGTATCATGGGAAACCCTTCTCAACAAGGGAAGAAAGCCCAGCCAAATCCTTTGCTTTATTCTTCAAGAGAAATACCTTCACCACCAAGAAAACCTAGCACACAAGAGGGTGCTTGAAAACCCTATAAGACTAGTGCCCAAGAGAGGTGCACACTTTTCCCAAGAAGGTGTACTTGGTGAAATTTCCAAACTCACACAAAAGATATGATTCCTCAATGGGGAATTTACCTTTACTTATATTAGACTTGATCTGTCAACAAAAGTGTCTATTGACACAACAGGGCCGACCTCTCTATCTCATAATATAATTAATATTAACCATATTAATTATCTTTTATATTAATTATCAATTACATTAAGGTGGGGTCGACCTATACCCTTTACATTAAAAATAGGGTTACATGAAGGTTTGACTCTTGAACAATATAGCAAGGGATCTCATACACCCACTAATGCTCAGCCACTAGGAGCACATCCATGGGGATGTCTATATCTCTAGTTCACTGCATTACACAGAAGAACCACTTCTTCACTAGTGCTCAACCACTAGGATCACGTTCACCTGTGCTCGTCCACTCAACAACTCTTCTTCCCCACTGCATTACACATGAGAGTCATCTAGATTTTCTCATCAACTCTCTACTCAGAGGAGGCTAATACATCTTATTCAACTCTGTCTCATGATGATGCACCCAACACTTTGGGATTTCACACATTCACCTTGTTCTCAACCACAAACACATCCAACTCTGCAGATCTCCTTCCTCACCGCGTTACACAGGAGAATCATTTGGAGTTCTTCTCAACTCTCTGTAAGGAGGAGGCGATATCTACGTTCCAACTCTGTCTCAGATAGAAGCCACACACCCCTCTCAAGGGATCTCTCTCAGGTTTGTTTCCTGGAGAATGTCTCACGTAGCTGCAATCATCAACACTCCCTCTCAACTAGGGAGGCATTTTCCACCAGGCCAAGTCTCTCATGGAAATACTTGAAGTTTGTCTTGGCAAGTGGTTTGTTGAAGATATCTGCGATCTGTTAATGAGTAGGAAGATACTGCACATGTACTGTCTTCCTCTGCAACATATCTTTGATATAGTGATACTTTATCTCAATGTGTTTCGATCTGTCATGAAACACAGGGTTCTCAGAGAGATTTACATAGCTTTGGTTATCACAATGAATAGTAGTAGGATCCATCTCATGATCGAATAATTCAGTCAGAAGTTTGCAAAGCCAAACTGCTTCGCAGTTTTCTACACTCAATGCAATGTGCTCTGCCTCTGTGGTGCTCAATGCCACACAGCTTTGTTTTCTTCTACACTAGGAAACCATGGCAGACCCTAAAGTGAAACAACAATCGAAGGTGATTTTTCTGTCCACTACGCTTCCTTCCCAATATACATTAGCATATCCCTGTAGGCTCAAGTCTACACTGGAGGCATATATTAGGCCATAACCAACTGTGCCTCATAAGTATCTCAATACATGTTTTGCAACTATCCAATGTGTCTATCTCGGTTGGCTCATGAACTGACTAAGCACATTTACTGCATAACAAATGTCTGGTCTGGTGTTAGCCAGATACATCAGTGATCCAATCAACTGTCGGTATAAGTGTGGATCTACATCTCCTAAATCAATATTACACATCTTCTTCAAATCCATTACCATTAGAGTGGGCATGGATTTACATTTGGTCATGCTGAACTTTTTCAGTATCTCCACAATATATTTTCCTTGACTCAAGAAAATCTCGTCTGTCTTTTTCCATACTTCTAGTCCCAAGAAGTAATGCACCAACCCCAATTCCTTCATTTCAAATTTAGTATTCAATGCTTGTTTGCATTCGACAATGAGTCTCTCTGAACCGGTGAGGAAAATATCGTCCACATATAGGACCAAAATCAAACACTCATTGCCATCAATGTGATAATATAAGTTTGGATCAACAACACTTTTTTTGAAGCCCAAGCTCATCAGAAATCCATCCATTTCCTCGTACCAAGCACGTGGTGCTTGTTTTAGACCATATAGGGCTTTCTTTAACCTGCATATATGAGATATTTCATTGTGTACAACGAATCCTTTTGGTTTCTCGATATAAAATTCTTCCTCAATTTCACTATTGAGAAAAGATGTCTTTACATCCATCTGATGTAGCTTCCAACCCATGGAAGAAGCTAGTGCAATGATAGAACAGATGGAGGTGTATCGGGCTGCTGGAGCAAACATCTCGTCATAGTCAACTCACTCTACTTGTGAGAACTCTCTAGCCAAAAATATTGCTTTGTATTTTTCGATGCTTCCATCAGCTGCATGCTTGATTTTATAAATCCATTTGCAAGTCACTACAGACTTTCCCTCTGGTCTTGGAACAACATCCCATACATCATTTTTCAATATAGATTGGTATTCTTCAGTCATGGCATCTTTCCATACTTGTTCACTTGAATCTTCTCCATGACAAGATGGATCTAAGTCAATAATGTGGGTCATGGCTGAAAGGTATCTTGAGAATCGCTTTGGTCTCTTTCCCTCTCTGGTTGTTCCTTGTGGGGCTTTATGCCCTTCTGCTTCTTGTAGAGTTTGTCGGGCCCAAGTAGGCCTTTT
>SNQJ01S0019399.1:27360-44986 GCA_010110895.2 Picea sitchensis
ATAAAAATTAACGTCTTTGTTTAAATTGAGATTTTTATGCTCATTTCTAAATTTTGACATATACTCTTGTAATCAATGTCTCATACTATAGTGAATGTCTTAAGTTTATGTCAAAGCAAGCCAAGGTATGGAACTATTTGAAAGGGTTGATTCTGTAGCTCATTATAATTATCAAGATTCGAATGGGGGCCCTTTAAATTTTGTAAAAAATAGGTGGAGTTGTTGGGGCCCAACAAATGGCGATTTACTGGGTGAAGCGGTTATCTTTGATCTGGTAAGATATCATCTCAGGAAGAAAAGAATAAGACTGATTAAACTATTTAAGCTCCCTGAAATAAATTGACTCTGAGATCATATGGTATTAAGATAAGCTCAATGTTATAACTAGACAATATAATTCATACTTGACTGACTTAGTTTGTGGGACTTGGAATACCCAGCTCAGTGATGAGTCATAGCTCGGCCTTGCAAGTGTAGAATTCCTGCAGAAACCCTAATAGATCTAAAATTCTAGTTAAATTGAACACATGCAATTTGCTGATATTCAAGAGATGAGAGAATTTTTTTTTTCCATAAATCAGAGAATTATATTAATAAAAAATGAATATACATGAGTAACCATCCTCAAAAAGAAGAGAGGAGGTGAATATATAGAATTTCCAACATAGAAATTCTAGTCAAAAAAAGCTAGAAATAGCTAAAATAGGTGTCATAAGCTAAGGGAGACCACATAGTTCAACCTAGACCACTAAAGATACATGTCACACACTCATTAATGTACAAAAGAGTTAAGTGATGTGAATTAGCTCACTTAATCTCACTTAACTGACAAGAAAAGTAGTTCCAACTCACTTAACTGACCCGAAATAGTAGTTACTAATAATAGTAATGGCAAAAATCATTAATTAAGGAATAAATCTCTCACTCAAAGAGGAGGTGTGCATTCCCCAATAAAATACAAGTTTTTCATGGGGGATTTGGAATAAATCAAGGATAAATCAAGAATAAATCAAGAATAAATCGAGAAAATCAAGAAAAATCAAGAACCGAGAGTTGAGTCTTGATCTAAAATTAGCAGTTTTCCCTAAAATCTAGGAATGAGGCGCCCTTCTTCTCTATGTGGTCAAATTAGGTGAAATAAAGTGTAAATGAATGTATTAACCAATATATAGGATTTTAGGCTAGGTATAAACTAATGTAAGTTAGGATTATGCTCCAACACCCCCCCTTAAGCCTAACTATAATGACAAAAAATTTGAGTCCCGACAACTTGGCCATTTTAGGTACTCATTACATAAAAGAATTCCTCATGAAAAGAGGAAAGACGTAAAACCTCGTGGGACCCCCCCCAAAAAAAAAGAAAGAAAAAAGAGGAAAAAAATGGTCAGTGGCCAAAAGTGACCTACTTGGTTGTCTCCACCACTCCAAGCATAGCTCTCAGTTCTGAAAATTTCTTTTCAGTGAAGGACTTGGTGAAGATGTCTATAACCTTAGAGTGTGACTTTTAATATGAAACAAGTGACATATATAAATTTATGGTCAGCAAAGGTTATGTGGCAGCCAGGGCTTGAGGAGCCCCAAAAAACTGTGATCTATTCCTCCTTGTATCTGCAGGATCACCGACTAGTTCACCCGCATCTTACAGGGTTTTCTTCGCCCAAGTTGGCAACTAAGTTGGAGAAGCCATGAAATTCTCCTCATCCTCTGTATCAGACCTGAAAGGATGCTCTGATGGATTTTCTGAAGTGCTCGAATAATTTTTTGACTCCTCCTCATCAGTGACAACAAGTGGTTCGTCGACAGGGTCTTCTGAAAAATCATGCAGTGATTCTTCTTCAAACTTCACACTTCGAGCTAGAATGAAATTTTCAATGTGAGAGTCCAGTAATCTATATCATTTGACACCTTCAGGATATCTAACAAATATTCATTCAACATTTTGAGGCTCCAAATCCTTCCTCTTATCTGTCGGAATGTGAGCCCATGCTCATGAACCAAAAATACGAAAGTGAGACACTTTCGGTTTCTTACCGGTCCAACATTCAAAAGGAGTGGTGCCTTTGAGTGATTTGTGAGGAAATCAGTTCTGAATGTATGCTGCACAATTAATATCTTCTTCCCATAGATTGGGAGCTAATGATTTTGACTGTAGCATAAAATTTTCCATCTCTTTTAAGGACCAGTTTTTCCTCTCCGCAACATCGTTCTGCTGTGGTGTATATGGTAATGTGTGTTGTAGTTGTATACTGATTGAAGGTTGCGGGAATGGGCCAGTAATGTCACTGTGAATCATCCCAAGAGGTGAAGAATCTCTTTATGCCTTCCCTTTTGTCAAACTTTTTCTCTGGATGCTTTCCAATAATGCATCCTTGACATACACCGCTTGTGAATTTAATAGCTGGCAATCCTTCTACCATGTTTTCCTTGCTGAATTGATGCAAGTACTTATAGTTTATATGGCCAAATATTTCATTCCATAAACTAATGATATAATTATATTGTGACAAAGATACAGTGCTAATATATTTAGGAAAAAAGTGGGATAATAAATACAAACAAGAACTGTGATCTGCAATTCCATGTGCAAGTTGTGAGCCTGTGGAAATGTCGGTAATCACTGCGGTGTCTGGAGTGAACTCCACCTTCCTTCTAGAGCCGGAATGAGTGATATGATAAATCAAGAGAATATTTGCAGACATCTAGGGTACATGAAGCACATTTTTGAAGCAACCCCCTTCAAGATCAACAATTCCTTCTCCGCACACCTTTGCGGGTGTGGCATCTCCCAAGTAAATTGGGGATCTGGTGCTTTTTTCGATGGAGGAAAATTCATATTTTGATGCATCCATATGGTCCGATGCACCTAAATCAAGGAACCAATCTGATGGAGTGTATGTGACAGCCATTAAATCATGACCATCTCGTTCTCTCCCTCCCGTTTTGTTATCATCTTTCTTCTTTGCATTTTTGGGCACCATGAGATTGTGCTGCTGTAATTGCTTAGCCATCTGATCGATAGTATTCCTCATGCAATTTTCTTTGGGATGAAAACCTTTGGAACAATAGATACAAATTTTTCTTTCCTTCTTCTTCTTCTTACCCTTAGGCTCATAAGAGTTCTCTGAAGATTGTGATAATCTCTCCTTCTTCGATTCAGGAAATTTACCCGTTCCTTTTTCCTTGTCTTTTCCACTGCTCTTTGGAGCATCATTAGCCACAAGTGCTTGGTTTTTGGAATGCTTGACGGAACCCATTTGGAATAAATTATATTTCTCTTGAGTCAATGATGCAATGAAATCATTCAATGGAGGCATTTTCCATTTTTCCTGAGTCAATTTAGATGCTTGAAAAGACGACACAAATATGGAATATTCAGGGCCTAGTTTTGAGAGAATTGAAAGGATGAGTTGTTCTTCCCCTTTCGTGAATCCACATGCATTAAGCTCGACAAGGAGGGATTTTAAATTGGTTAAGAACTCTTGCAGGTTTCTAAAATTAATTGGATTTAGGGATATGAATTCATTCTCCACTTGATGCACTCTCTTTGCATCCTGCTTGCTGAATAGTCCTTCCAATGTGGTCCAGACCACATCGGGAGTAGTGGCTCCACTGACAGGAAAGAGGAGATATATGGAAATTGATAGGAATATCAGCCCAATTGCTTGATCTAATTTATTGAAATAATTTATCTTCTCCGCTGCAGCAGTCGGTTCTTTCTCTGTTCCCATTGTTACCCGGTAAAGCCCTTTCCTTCGGAGGAGCAGAGAGATCTCTGTCTTTCATTCGAAGTAATTGAAAGGATATAGAATGAGTTTTGTGGGATGAGAGATATTATCCATTGCTTCTTGTTGTGCCTCCTGATGATCTATACCTACAAATAAAACCATGTACAATCCACTAGATTCAATCTAGCTCTGATACTATGTAGAATTCCTACAGAAACCCTGATAGATCTAGAATTCTAGTTAAATTGAACACATGCAATTTGCTGATATTCAAGAGATGAGAGAAATTTTTTTCTCCATAAATCAAAGAATTATATTAATCAAAAATGAATATACATGAGAAACCATCCTAAAAAAGAAGAGAGGAGGTGAATATATAGAATTTCCAACATAGAAATTCTAGTAAAAAAAAGCTAGAAATAGCTAAAATAGGTGTCATAAGCTAAGGGAGACCACATAGTTAGACCTAGACCTATAAATATACATTTAAAACACTCATTAATGTACAAACGAGTTAAGTGATGCGCATTAACTCACTTAAGCTCACTTAACTGAGAAGAGAATCAATTACAACTCACTTAACTGACCCGAAATACTAGTTACTAATAATAGTAACGACAAAAATCATTAATTAAGGAATAAATATCTCACTCAAAGATGAGGTGCACATTCCCCAATAATAGATGAGTTTTGCATGGGGGAGTTGGAATAAATCAAAGATAAATCAAGAATAAATCGAGAAAATCAAGAAAAATCAAGAAAATCAAGAACCGGGAGTTGAGTCTTGATCTAAAATTAGCAGTTTTCCCTAAAATCTAGGAATGAGGTGCCCTTCTTCTCTATGTTGCCAAATTAGGTGAAATAAACTGTAAATGAATGTATAAACCAAGATCTAGGAGTCTAGTCTAGGTTTAAACTAATGTAAGTTAGGATTATGCTCCAACAGTAAGGCGAGTTGGGAGCTAGTTGAATCTCTGGATAGTGTGCGTGGATCCTTTGCAGCTCGAGGGGCTAAGGGGGAAGAAGAGTACATCTAGTGTTGGTTGGTAGGTACAGGTTAATTCTCATCGATTGACAAGCGGGAGTTGCACGAAGTGCGCAGGACATCAACTCAAAGTGGGTGATCAAGCAACGATACACTTTCTTTATTTTTACATGGTAGATTGTAGTAGGATTTATGCTTTGGATATTCATGTTTAAATGGGTTAGTAAATTGATTTTCTTAGCATTCTAGTTGATGACTGAATTATTCCATAGCCTATATCTCAATGATTGATTGAATCCCATGGCCTTCGATTCTCGGCATGTCTTGACCGCCCTATGGTGTTTTGATTTCTGAAGATTGTGGTTGTTTTTTCCTTTCATCCCTAGCTCATCAGTCCTTGCCTGAGAAGTAAGCCAAGAGCCTAATCTACGGTCGTCGCTTTGGCGTTAATAGACCTATGGATCTCAATGCCCTGATTTTTTGTGCGTGGATGATGAGCGAAGGACGTTCTTGTCAGTTGTCTACCTCTGTTATTATCCTTGGCTGATTGTTTAACTTGAGCCATCTAGAAAATACCTCTACGTATGGATTATCTTCCATCCTTGTTGTTTTTTTTTCTCTACACCTTGACTGATAGAATCCCTGCAATCATTTCAATGAATTTTCCCATTGGATCCTTGTGTTTCTCTTACCGCTATTTGCATTTTTATATTTCGTATTCTGGCAATGGAAAAACAAATTTATTTCATATATGCATTTTTGTATTGGTATCCTGGAATGGAAAAACGTTTTTATTTGTTATTCTTGTCTGTGTTGTATTGGTAATGGAAAAAGGATTTGATTCCCTTTCTTAATTTTCATATTTGGTATCCTGGAAATGGAAAAACGTTTTTGTGTTATTCATGTTTGTATTATATTTGTATACTGGAAATGGAAAAACAAAATCATTTCCCCTGTCTACATTTTTATAATTGGTATATCAGTAAGGGAAGGGCATTTGGTCATTCTTGTATGTGTTGCATTTGGCATCTGGGAAATGAAAAAGGGAAGTCACAATTTTCCATTTAAAACGTGTTTGAATATGTTGTAAATGCCCACGAATTTGATAATAAAATGAATGACTAAATTTGTTGAAAATGCCCATGAATTTGTTGTTAAATATATTGACTAAGTTGTTGTTAAATGGCAATGATTTTCCATCAAAGGTATACTACGTTTTTCTTGTGTGTTGGTACAACTAATTGATTATTATTTAATGACAGAAAAAAAATGTGGTTTCTTTCTAGTGTGTTCTGGCACAACGTTTTTCTTTTTAAATGATGACTGTGTTGTTGCCTTAATTGACCACAATTTTTCCCTTGAAATTGTGACTGAATTTGCTGTAAATGACCACGATTTTTCCATCTAATTGTGACTGTGTTTTTCCCTTAAATGATGGACTCCGGTTGCTGTTGATTTGGTACATTTTTCCCTTAAAATATTGATTGAGCTTTGTCGTTGAATGGACATGAAATTGCCGTAAATGTCGACTGTGTTTTGGTTGTTGAATGACCATGAGTTGATCCTTCTGCAGTTTGTATTATTTTTTTTTATTATTATTCTCCTTCAAATTGAGCGTTTACCCAACGTTCTCACTACCAAACATTAATTTCTACAGCGAGGTTATTGGTCATGTTAATTGCCAGGCTAATTTCTACAGCAATGTCAAAGGACATCATTTTCCTTCTTAATATTAATTTCCACAGCGATGTCAATTGCTACAACAATGTTAACAGTCATTAGTTCCTTTCTTAATGTTATAGACAACTAGTTATTTTTGGTATGGTTATCTTAGATAGACGTCATGTGTAATTCAATTGATTACAAGTGTGATATTGTAGCATTTTACATTGATGTGGCTAATGTAGTTATATATTGTCATTTGATAGTTAGATGGTAATTTTGGGGATTACTTAGAATTACCCTTTTAGATGGTGATTAATGGTTCAATGAGTTTAGGAGTATTGACCAAAGTATAGATTAATCTTGCTAAATTAAATTGTAGTTAATGATTAAATCATAATGCAACATTGCCGAACTCATTCGTAATTGAGGTTATTTCGATTGAAATTAATGCTTGATTGTATTGTAGAATTGTCGATTGTTTAGAATGTGATGTTATTTAGATTGAAAGTAACGGATATTGCGAAAAGTAGAATGTCTGATTGGATTGTATTAATCTTTAATCAGTTGATAAGTTGAAGACTAAATTATAAATTAGACTTGCTAAATTTCGATGGATACTCAATGTCAAAAACAATTTGTAATTGTTGACTAGTTTAGACTTGATGAATGGGTTGGGTGGTTGATGAAGACATGACTTCTGTGGTAGTCATCCTTTTGTGTCTCGTCGACCTTTTGTGTGGGGTGTGGGTATATCCTCCCTGTCAGTATTCGGCTCCTAGCGCGTCGACGTTTTCTAGAGTCCTTGGTCCAGATAGAATGTGCTGCACCAAGCTTATTTACATGCCTATTACCTGGGGATGACATGAATCTTGATGAGGGGATCATTGCACACTCTATTTAGAGAGTGACAAATGATGACTTGCCTGGAGTAAGTACCTTCCGTGTGAGTGTTGTCGAGCATTGTAAGTTTTTTTTGCACACGGGTTGAACGCCTTCAAGTGTTTGGTTTGCATGACTTGAGGTCTAGTCTTGTTCGTCAAGGTCGTTGTGTTGGTAGGGGGATATTTTCCTTTGGCTTGTAGGCGTGGTCCTGTTGTGTCGGGTGGGTAGTCATTTCTCCTTGTTGTTCTATGCATGTTTCACCCATTTTCCCTTGTGCCTTTGTGTGGAGTCTTAGTTGTCATTTGTGTGGACTGCGTGCTTGCGTTTTTCGCCAGTGGTGTGGTTAACTATTGTCGTCGTCACCTTCTTGCCTAAAAAAAAAAAAAAACTTGCACTTTTTCTTTGCTTGTAGTCGTAATGAAGGAGTCATTAAAATTGATTAGTAAAGTATGAAATTCTTCACATAATTGACTGTAATCATAGTTTTCAAAAGAATCTAAAAATTCATCTACAAACTAAAACCAATCAATAATGTGATATGATGGAAAAGACACAAACCAATGTTTAATCCGACCCCTGAAAGTAAAAGAAAACAATCTGCACAAAACCTTTAAATCAGAAATATCATGCTTGATGCATTTACACCAAAACTTGTTAATATGGTCTCTTGCAAATACATTCCCCCCATTATCAAAGGTGAATTTGGACAAGAGAGAGACTTTGTTTTTGGGAATATCAGATAATGAGAAGTGGAAAGCATGTTCCAACATCGTGATTTGGGGAGCCATGGGAAATTAATTAAATTCGAAACAAAGACTCCTATAAGGCCACCTTGTCCGTCTGGACTGCCTTTTAGTGCATTTCAAGATGACAAAAAAGAATGATCTATAAATCTGGAATTATGAAAGGCTAAGGGGTGCAACATTTAATCATTAAATTTACTCAGCCCTCCTAGCGCCATTTGTTGACAGACAAATTTGACATGCCGTCAACTGGAAGAATAGATCTAGTCCAGGGTTGTCTAAATAACCCAATCCATTTGGTGTAACCTATTCCTACAGGTTTAATGGCTCCGTTAGCCAACTAGGGTCCTAAAGATAGAAAAATAAAATAAACTAACTAAAGAAAAATATTCTAACAATCAACACAATAATTACAAATATTTATCTAAGAATGTGAATATACAAATGATTATGAACAATTTACATACAATTTACAAGGTTTGCATGAAATCTTGCGAAAATGATTGTTTGATAAAGTTTCTTAATCAAATATGAACAACACTTATTATTAATTTTTTTGTAAGATATTAAACAAATAAATGCTAAATGAATACGATTGAAACAGTGACACAAAAACAGTTAAAGCTAATTAATGTAATCATTGTTTTATTCATAAACAACTTAATTAAATAGCACACAGAATAACATGTCGTTGATCAACGAAAATGGTATTATCTTTATGTGTTGTATGAGCTCCTTCCTGTATTGTTGTTAAGGGAAACCTATAACATAACAATACTAGCACTTCCAGAATACATTCAAAGAAGTATTTGATATTGGAGTAAATTAATAACAACAGGAAGACAACTAATTAAAAATCATGTGATTTTAAGATAATCAATATTTAAGAAAGAAAGAAAAATCAATTCTAAGTATCAATATTATCCATCATTTAACATTACAAACAAATTTCACAATAATCAAATGATTGATTGATCACACCTAAAAATGAAATAAGAAATTATGGATAACATATAACATTTAATAGTATGAAAACACCATATGATGACAAGCTAAAGCTAAAATCAACCATAATAACATTCTCATAATACAACAGTAATGAAAGAATGAAATGGAATAAACATCACACAGGTCTAAAGCCAAAGATGAATTATTTTCCCATATTCTTTCTCAAAATCACATTCTCATATTGTAGTCCTAGAAGAATTTTTAAAATAATAGACTCTTAAAGACTGAAAAAAATAATACATAAATGATAACAATTAACCATGCATTGATAAAATAGACTAAAGCTAATTTAAATCAATGTATAATCAATTATTCAAGGAATATGAAGATATTATAATGAAAATAAAACCATATTACTCACAGGACACATTATTCAAAATAGTCAAACTTGCTAATGAGCAAAAGAAAGAACACATAATCATAATTTAAACAAAAGTAAACAATTGATAAAAATTAACGTCTTTGTTTAAATTGAGATTTTATGCTCATTTCTAAATTTTGACATATACTCTTGTAATGAATGTCTCATACTATAGTGAATGTCTAAAGTTTTTCTCAAAGCAAGCCAAGGTATCAAACTATTTGAAAAGGTTGATTCTGTAGCTCATTATAATTATCAAGATTCGAATGGGGGCCCTTTAAATTTTGTAAAAAATAGGGGGAGTTTTTGGGGCCCAACAAATGATGACTTACTCGGTGAAGTAGTTATCTCTGATCTGGTAAGATTTCATCTCAGGAAGAAAAGAATAAGACTGATTAAACTATTTAAGCTCCTTGAAATAAATTCACTCTGAGATTATATGGTATTAGGATAAGCTCAATGTTATAACCAGACAATAGAATTTTCTTTGCAGAGGATTATAACCTGAAATAATGTCTTAATCAAAGAGTCACGATGTTTATAAAATAACTTCAATATCGTTGACAAGGCCACTACTGCCAGCAAGCGTCCATAGCCTCGACAGGGATTTCATTTAACCCACTCAAATGATTTAATCCCATCCAATAGTTGTATCCACATAATGTATACTTCCATAAAAGTTAATTTAAAAACATATACCTGCTACCTCTCAACACAACATTGCTTCATTGCCAGCAAGCCTGTTCAATACCCCGACGAAGTTGTATTGGTATCATGTGTGCATTTACCCGTTGCCAGCGAGCTTGTTCAGTACCTCGACGAGTTTACACACACTTCCCACACATAAGTGATTTCAACACTCTTATGCCACTTTTAAATAGTACTACAATTATAGATTTATTGATGACAAAGAGAGTAGGGTGATACTGGAGGTTAATTGCAATACAAGTGAATATTTGATCAAGTTATTTATTTGCTTTCAAAGCTGGAAGTTTTATCATGTTTTAAAGATTTTAGATTTCATTTAAAAAATCATCTAAATAATGGGGAAGCACTTAAAAGTGATTCCTTAAGAATATGGATGGCATAAAAAGTTTAAATATCATCATAATTCTCAAAGATTTAAACCATATCTCTGGTCTAATACTCTGGCAAAGACAATTTGAGGACAAAATGAAAGTGACAATGGACTTAAAAATCAATTGTCTGAGCTATATCTTAATATCAGGACCTCTTTGAACTATTTCAGTTTGCTTGAAAAAAACAAGTCTTAAAATAAATGCTTCCTTCAACAATAGCTCTTTGATTAGAAATATATTAATTCAAAAAGACAAATAAGAAGAAAACTCATTCAAAGAAATCAAAGAAAACAAAAAACACACAACAAACCAAAACAAATTTTATTAATGGGATTCAAAATTAGAAGTACACAAAATTAAAACAGCAAAAGAAAAATTTTCAGGAAACGATTTTGGCCAAAGATAAACTTGAGATTTTGGATCCACTAGCATCTCACTATAAAATAAAGGAAGAACTAAATCATATAAAATATCATGTGCGAGCAATTTCTTTTCTTAAGATAGTGTTGCATGAGATGCTACTTTGACCAAGCATTATTATTGAAAATAGAAGAGACTAAAATAAAATAGAAAAATCCTTATTAAGATGAGTGCAGTCCTACTCGTGGCACCTTGGGTCAGGTCTGAATTGATAGTTAAAATTTACTTATCTGTTTACTTTCCATTTAAAATTTTCATGATGATACTGTTTTTTTCAAAAGAAATATTCAATGAAAAGCAGAGAGAAAAATATTTAAAGTGGACTTCCCTGACAACATTCATATTATGGTTCTCTTGATGTACCCACTTGTGCTCATAACTGCATTATTACACAAAGAAATATTGAGAAATAAAACTAAAGGAAACCTACTCCTAAACCTACTCTAAACTACTAAATAAATGAAAAATACTAAGTGAAGTCATGCTTACAATGTAGCCATCGGAGTAACTCCAATCCTGCAAGGCATAGAAAGTCAAAAATTAGAATAAGAGAATGTAGTATTTGCATATACAAAAGAAATATGTCATGCTCACCTCCTATATATTCTTTTTTAAAAAAAGCAAGCACAACCTTACCATTTTTTTGAAACTTCTTGATGTATGAATCCTCTAACCATTCTGCAATCTGGTCGTGATATGAGTCATAATGGCATGTAAGAGTGTAAGTAAGTTTGGAAAACTTGTCAATATTATGGGGACCTGATATAACCTCCAACCAAGATCGAAGTGCCCCATCCTCCTAACAATTTTCTAGGTGTTCATCAATTTCTTCACATGGAGGATCTAAAAAAATCATGTAATTCTTACTTCCTAGATATTTAGGTAGAAACAAAGAAAGACCAACTTTATTTGTATTATGAAGATTTTTTAGATATGAATTTTCAAGTCATTCTAAGATCCTGTCATAAAAAATAGAAATAAAACTATGACTTTGATGAAATGGATATATCAATGGGTAACACATCATAAGAGGATTCATGACATCAATTAGATCATTGGTTTGAACACTTCCTTTGATGGTATTGATCGTTTCAAAATGTGAAGCATAAACATTAAAATTCAAATTAATCAAAGAACGAATATGCAATGTAGAATATTTGATTTTCATAAGAATAAGTGCATTATTTTTTTCAACAATAAATCATGTAAAATCATCTTGCAACATGTCATTTTTCCATGCAAATGATGAAAGTGAAAGAGCATCAAATCCAACTTCATAAATGTTATGTTTGGAATTAATTTCCCCAAATTTTGGCATATCAAAAGGATTTGATTGTCATGGAAAAGAGTAAGATATTGTGGGTAAAGTATCAAGTCCACCAGAATCTAACAAGAGATTGAGATATAAAGAGTAAAATGAATTAGAACCGAGTACGTGAAAAGATTCTCTTGAGTTATGATAATTAACAATGGTATTCTCAAGACATTCATCTTCACTTGCCTTAATACTTTCACTCTATTTTGGTGATAAATCCTTCAACATAATATGATCATCTAAGTTTGCCTCCTGTATGATAGATAATTCAAAACTTTCATGACAAACATCTGATCTTTCTTGTGGATAAGGTATGATTTGTAGATGACGGTTTAAGGTTTCTTCATCGAATTGCAGATCTACATCTCTAATCAGTTTTATTGGAATGTTAGAATGCTTAAGATCATTTTTGTCACCTAAGTGTTCTTTAATAACTAAATTTAAGTATTGATTAGAGAAAGGGTTAGAATAATATGGACATTCATCTTGACCCAACATCAAATCTTCTTCCACGATTGTGAGTAAGAATATTTTTAATAGATTCTACCTCCCTTGCTTGTTCAAAATTTTCGGATGGATTCCTTTCATCCTCCAAACAAAATTCCTCTTGCAATTGAGTGGTAGGATTTGCAACAGATTCGTCATTCGCTATTGAATGTGACTGGATGAAAGGGATGCAAGCATCATAGAGGAGATTTAGTACAAATTACATGTCATCAAGATAAAATTTACAGAATACATGATGGATTCTTGTTGAAAAGTCTTCTCAAGGTGAATTGCCATTGATTAGTAAAGTATGAAATTCTTCACATAATTGATTGTAATCATAGTTTTCAAAAGCATTTAAAAATTCATCTACAAACTGAAACCAATCAATAATGTGATATGCTGGAAAAGACTCAAACCAATGTTTAATCCGACCCCTGAAAGTAAAAACAAACAATTTGCACAAAACCTTTAAATCAGAAATATCATGCTTGATGCATTTACACCAAAACTTGTTAATATGGTATTTTGCAGATACATTCCCCCCACCATCAAAGGTGAGTTTGGACAAGAGAGAGACTGACTTATTGAGAATATCAGGTAATGAGAAGTGGAAAGTATGTTCCAACATAGTGATTTGGGGAGCCATGGGAAATTAATTAAATTCAAAACAAAGACTCCTATAAGGCAAACTTGTCCGTCTGGACTGCCTTCTAGTGCATTTCAAGATGACACAAAAGAAGGATTTATAAATTTGTAATTATGAAAGGCTAAGGGGTGAAACATTTAATCAATAAATTTACTCAGCCCTCCTTCTAGCGCCATTTGTTGACAGACAAATTTGACATGTCGTCAACTGGAAGAATAGATCTGGTCCGATGTTGTCTAAATAACCCAAGTCATTTGGTGTTACCTATTCTGACAAGTTTAATGGCTCTGCTAGCCAACTAGGGTCCTAAATATAGAAAAATAAAATAAACTAACTAAAGAAAAATTTTCTAACAATCGACACAATAATTAAAAATATTTATCTAATAATTTGAATATACAAGTGATTATGAACAGATTATATACAGTTTACAAGGTTTGCATGAAATCTTGCGAAAATGATTGTTTGATAAAGTTTCTGAATCAAATATGAACAACACTTTTTTTTTTTTTAAGATATTAAACAAATGAATACTCAATGAATACGATTGAAACAGTGACACAAAAACAATCAAAGCTAATTAATGTAATCATCGTTTCATTCATAAACAACTTACCTAAATAACCGACAGAATAACTTGTAGCTGATCAACGAAAATGGTATTATCTTTTTGTGTTGTATGAGCTCATGCATGTACTGCTGTTAAGGGAAACCTATAACAGAACAATACTAGCACTTCCAGAATACATTCAAAGAAGTATTTGATATTGGAGTAAATTAATAACAACAGGAAGACAACTCATTAAAAATCATGTGATCTTAAGATAATCAATATTTAAGAATGAAAGAAAACTCAATTCTGAGTATTGATATTATCCATCATTTAACATTATAAAAAAATTTCACAATAATCAAATGATCGATTGATCACACTTAAAAATGGAATAAGAAATTATGGACAACATATAACATTTAACAGTATGAAAACACCATATGATGACAAGCTAATGCTAAAATCAACCATAATAACATTCTCATAATACAACAGTAATGAAAGAACGAAATGGAATAAGCATAAAACAAGTCTCAAGCCAAAGATGAATCGTTTTCCCATATTATTTCTCAAAATCACATGCCCATATTGTAGTCCTAGAAGAATTTTTAAAATAATAGACTTTTAAAGATTGAAAAAATTAATACATAAATGATAACAATTAACCATATATTGATAAAATAGACTAAAGCTAATTTAAATCAATGCATAATCAATTATTCAAAGAATATGAAGATATTATAATGAAAATAAAACCATTTTACTCANACAAGGTTTGCATGAAATCTTGCGAAAATGATTGTTTGATAAAGTTTCTGAATCAAATATGAACAACACTTTTTTTTTTTTTAAGATATTAAACAAATGAATACTCAATGAATACGATTGAAACAGTGACACAAAAACAATCAAAGCTAATTAATGTAATCATCGTTTCATTCATAAACAACTTACCTAAATAACCGACAGAATAACTTGTAGCTGATCAACGAAAATGGTATTATCTTTTTGTGTTGTATGAGCTCATGCATGTACTGCTGTTAAGGGAAACCTATAACAGAACAATACTAGCACTTCCAGAATACATTCAAAGAAGTATTTGATATTGGAGTAAATTAATAACAACAGGAAGACAACTCATTAAAAATCATGTGATCTTAAGATAATCAATATTTAAGAATGAAAGAAAACTCAATTCTGAGTATTGATATTATCCATCATTTAACATTATAAAAAAATTTCACAATAATCAAATGATCGATTGATCACACTTAAAAATGGAATAAGAAATTATGGACAACATATAACATTTAACAGTATGAAAACACCATATGATGACAAGCTAATGCTAAAATCAACCATAATAACATTCTCATAATACAACAGTAATGAAAGAACGAAATGGAATAAGCATAAAACAAGTCTCAAGCCAAAGATGAATCGTTTTCCCATATTATTTCTCAAAATCACATGCCCATATTGTAGTCCTAGAAGAATTTTTAAAATAATAGACTTTTAAAGATTGAAAAAATTAATACATAAATGATAACAATTAACCATATATTGATAAAATAGACTAAAGCTAATTTAAATCAATGCATAATCAATTATTCAAAGAATATGAAGATATTATAATGAAAATAAAACCATTTTACTCACAAGAAAAAAGCCATTAAGCAACTTGGAATTCCATATTCTTCTTTGAAAATACTAGTCCATTCTCCCAAAGATTCCAACCATCCGTTACTCCATTCGAAAAGAAAAAAGTTTAAAAAAAGAAATAATATACAAAAGAGAAAGGATAAGAATCCCGCTCTCCAATTCCTTCAGTCTCCATGGCTCTAAAATTTCTCATATGTTTATATAACGAGTAAACAGTCTGGGCTGCAATCACTCCTGCAAAATCGCTTGTCTGATCTTGACGCTTTTCCAAATTTTATCTATTGTTGCTCATAAAATTATTTGTAGCAATCCAATATTATTTTTGGATCAATCATATTGAACGTATTTAGATAATAAAATAAAGCCATGATCAGATCCATATCAAATATTTGATAATAGAAACCTGTGAAACAAAAATAAACCTAAATTAATAACCTAAAAATTGTGAATAAAACAAAATCTAAAACAATAAAATAAAAAATGAATTTAAACTAACTATAAGTTCTAAACGAACATTGTTTATAATTTCCTTTCAAATTTGATCTTAAAATTATAGAAGCTTCAAGTTAATGGAGAAGAAAAAAATATTAATTTTGGTTTTTTACAAAATCAAACAAATCATAGATAAAATATTTTTTTTTAATTATTATTTTTTTTTTGAAATGAGATGCAAAATAAATAAATAAAAGAATTTAATTAATTAATATCACCAAATGATTTTATGAAAATGAGAAATCAACCAAGATATTATTTGATGAAGTATTGAACACATTATTCAAAATAGTCAAACTTGCTAATGAGAAAAAGAAAAAACACATAATTATGATTTAAACGAAAGTAAATAATTGATAAAAATTAACGTCTTTGTTTAAATTCAGAGTTTTATGCTCATTTCTAAATTTTGACATATACTATTGTAATGAATGTCTCATACTATAGTGAATGTCTTAATTTTGTCTCAAAGCAAGCCAAGGTATGGAACTATTTGAAAAGGTTGATTATGTAGCTCATTATAATTATTAAGATTCGAATGGGGGAACTTTAAATTTTGTAAACAATAGGGGGAGTTGTTGGGGCCAAACAAATGGAGACTTACTGGGTGAAGCTGTTATCTCTGATCTAGTAACATTTCATCTCACGAAGAAAAGAATAAGACTGATTAAACTATTTAAAATCCTTGAAGTAAATTCGCTATGAGATCATATGGTATTAGGATAATCTCAATGTTATAACCAAACAATAGAATTTTCTTTGCAGAGGATTACAACCTGAAATAATGTCTTAATCAAAGAGTCACGATGTTTATAAAAGAACTTCAATACCATTGATAGAGCCACTACTGCTAGCAGGCGTCCATAGCCTCGACAGGAATGTCATTGAACCCATTCAAATGCTTTAATCTCATCCAATAGTTGTATCCAAATGATGTATACTTCCATAAAAGTTAATTAAAAAACATATACCTGCTACCTCTCGACCCGACATCGATTCATTGCCAGCAGACCTGTTCAGTACCCCGACGATACGAAGTTGTCTTGGTATCATGTGTGCATTTACCCGCTGCCAACGAGCCTGTTCAGTACCCCAACGGGTTTACACACACTTCCCACACATAAGTGCTTCCAACCCTCTTATGCCACTTTTAAATAGTGATACAATTATAGATTTATTGATGACAAAGAGACAGGGGTGATACTGGAGGTTAATTGAAATACAGGTGAATAGTTGATCAAGTTATTTATTTGATTTCAAAACTGGAAGTTTTATCATGGTTTAAATATTTTAGATTTCCTTTAAGAAATCATCTAAAGAATGGGGAAGCACTTAAAAGTGATTCCTTAAGAATATGGACGACATAAAAAGTTTAAAGATCATCGTAATTCTCAAAGATTTAAACCATATCTCTGGTGTAATACTCCGGAAAAGAAAATTTGAGGACAAAATGAAAGTGACAATTGACTTAAAAATCAATTGTCTGAGCTATATCTTAATATCAATGTAACATCCCGCTATGGCGCATTGAGCGAACTTATTCTTTGAGGACACTTGCTCGCAAGTGATCGAGATTATTATGCTATTAAAACTTTTGATTT
>SNQJ01S0019399.1:51048-62631 GCA_010110895.2 Picea sitchensis
CTTTAAAACCTGTAAGGGAATTTGGGGACACCTAGGAGT
Organism: Picea sitchensis; assembly: GCA_010110895.2. Classification (NCBI taxonomy): domain Eukaryota; kingdom Viridiplantae; phylum Streptophyta; class Pinopsida; order Pinales; family Pinaceae; genus Picea; species Picea sitchensis. Next base: position 51,088 of record SNQJ01S0019399.1, read on the forward strand.
GATTCTAGGAGTAACTCTAGGTGGGTGAGGGAAATAAGATAATTAATTAAATAAATAAATAAAACAATGGAGGAATGAAGGGGATGGGTGACACTTGTACGGGGAAGAATTTTTAGGAATTTATTTTTAAAACTTTAATTAAATGAGATTTTAGGAAAGAGAGGAAGTTTGAAACTCTATATAATGAAGGAAGGAGAAGGAGGAAGCACCATCTTCTGTTTGCATAACGTTACGCTGCAGAAATATCTACTTGACTGATTTACTTGTGGGAGTTGGGGATACCCAGCTTGGAGAGGAGTGGTAGCTCGGCCTTGCGAGACGAGCTAGGAGCTAATCAAAATCTTTGGATAGTGTGTGTGGCCCCTTTGTGGCTCGGGGGGCTAAGGGGGGAGAAGAGTACCCCTAGAATTGGCTAGGAGGTGCTAGTGAAGTCTCGACGGTCGACGAGCGGGAGCTTCACGGAGTGTGCAGGACGTCATTCAGAGCAGGCGATCAGGCAATGGTACGCTCTCTTCATTTTTGTATGGTAGAATGTATTAGGACTTCTGCTCAGATCTGCTTATTTAATGGAAAAGTAAAATGATATTTTTTTTTTATTGGTGACTGAAACTTTCCTTAGACTAGATCGATGGTGGTTGACTCCCATGGCCTTCATCTTCCTGCATGTTGTGACCTCCCTGTGTGTTGATTGTGACCTTGAGGTTGTTTAGCCTTCGTCCCTAGCTCACCAGTCCTTGTCTGAGCAGTCGGCCAAGAGCCTGATCTACGGTCGTCGCCTTAGCGTTAAAAGACCTATGGATCTCAACGCCCTGCATTTTTGTGCGAGGATGATGAAGCGAAGGTGAACCTATCATCCATCCACCTCTATGGATGTCCTTGCATGATTGTTGGACTTGCGTCTTTCAGTACGGCCTCTGCGTATGGATTATCCTGCTTCCTTGTTGTGTATTTCTCAGCACCTTGCCTGATAGAATCCCTGTGATCCCTTCAATGAGTTATACTTATGGCCCTGACGTTCTCCTACTGTTGTCAGCATTTTTATATCGGTACCTCGAGATGTAAAAAGTATTTAACTTCGATCTGCGTTTGCGTTATTGTTGGATTGACTTGTTTTATTTACTTCAGCAATTGTAATTATTTGAGAGATGTAAAATATTACCCCTGCAATTGTAGAAATGAATGGATGAAAAATATTATCTCCGTGATTGTCATTATGTAATAGATGTAAAAATGTTACCTCTGCGTTTGTTTTCATGCATTGATGAATAAGAATTAACTCTGCATTTTATATTCATGGACATTTTAAATCTGTGATTTATTTGATGGTCAATTTAGTGTTGCGTTGGATACCTCCCTCGCAGCATAACCTTGTATGTTTTGATGGCTATTTTGGCTACCTCCCTTTTCTTACCTCTGCTCCTTAAATTCATGAAGACGGTTAGTCTGTGTTGTCCAAATTGATTGGCAGCCTTCACTTGCCTACATTTTTTTTTCTGGAATGATCGTAAGGTTGTGCCTTGAGACCCGGTCGGATTGTCCTTGGGTGCGTGCTCTTTTGTTACCCTTCGATACTGCCACTCGTCATTTTTAACCTCAGCGTCTACCTGGAAACCTCTGTGATTCAGCCATCACTCCCAGTGTGGATCTCTGTAATCGTCACTGCGAAAACCGCATCTTCTTGCCCACAAAATTTGGCCCCTGTCCGTTAACTTATCGGTGCCTTCAACTGTGAGGAACAATGACTATATTTTTCTAATTGGTGGTGAGTAAGGTAACACGACTTCCTTTAAATGGCAGAGCGATTACAGTCAATAGAAATCATGAATTTATTGATGGCAAATACGAATGCATCCTTAAAGCGATCATTTTTCCTTACGAGGTGCTTAATGCACAGTCGCTCCATTAATGGCATTGCATTTTCATTTCTTCCTTATTGACAACGTGTTTAGTATTCGTTTGATTAGATTTGTCACCCAAACGTTTGGTTTTTATTTGTTGATTGGTTGTTGCGTAGTGTTGAGTTGTAGATAGGGTAACTTCTTTCTTTATCCCTTTGATATTGATTGTTCTAGAATGTTTTTAACTCAACCTTGAGAATTGATTGTCGGCTGGAGGTGGAATGTAGCTCTGCATTTTCCTGGAATGACCTTCTTATCGCTCAACAATTTTGGCTGTGGGTATCCCTGTTGATTGTGTTCTTATTATTAACATCATTGACAGGAAATTTTGACATCAACTCTTACGACCCATCACTATATGCATTCTAACCTCTTTACCAGTAAAATATTATTAATGACAACCCTCCCCCCTTGGGCTAGAAGACAGTTGTCTCAGACCAAGTCCAGTCAATGGCAGTAAACCTTTTTTTTAATTGACAGAAATTAATTAAGTGACAGGTTGAATGGCAACAAATTTATTAAAAATTAGTTATTGAATTGGCAGTAAAGTAATGATAGTGAGTTTAGGATTGGGAAGGCAATTTATTTTTAAGATAACATACTTAAGGCGTGTTGGATGTTAAGGTCATTAATAGCATTATAATTGATATAACGAATGTTGTTTATATCTTAGCAATTTCTAAAGTTAGAACCTATTAATGTTAGTGTATAGTCGTAGTTAGTGTCTAAAATTGTGTTTAGGACTTGCTAAATTGGATGGATTTTAAGGTCATTTTAGAATGGTAATTTGTTGTCTAGCTACAATTTAGACTTACTAAACTTGCTTTGCTTTTAAGGTTGAATTCAGATTTGAAATAGTTGACCAGCTATATATTAGACTTGCTAATTTAGATATGAAATTGATGTTAGTTGGATATATAAATATCGCCTATTGCTAACTCAGACTCGCTCAATTGAGTCGTAATCCATGTTAAGCTCGGTTGGTAATTGTTGACTAATGGAATTTAGACTGGTTAATTGATCTGTATTGAAAGCCTACTTAAATCGTAAATATTGACCTTTTAGCCTTGAGTAATGGTTAGTTGTTGACGAAGTCGTTTTTAGCTTGCGCTTCCTGTTAAGGGTGCAGTTGTTCATTTTAATTAATGTTGTACTGGGTTGTAAACATTTAATGTGCTTGGCCTGCTTGTGTCGGGCGGGATGTAGACACCTCTTTGTTCCTCAAAACAGTCGCCAACCCTGAGACCTTAAATGGTCAAAATCGATGGGAACTTGGGCTTGAGTGTTGCTTATGTGTCCTAGAGGTCCTATCCATTGCAGGGTAGGACGGACGGGTAGTCATTCTTATTCTTCATCGGTTGAATGTCGTACGTTGCTTCCAGGTGCTTGAGGTGCTTTTATGATTGGTCGTTATTTTGTTTTCATGTGAGTTGCATATGTTGGTTTGTCGTCGTGTTGCGATGTTGAGTATAATGTCATTATTACCTTCCTACACACACAAAAAAAAATAAAAATTAAGGGTGCTTTTACCAGTTGTAAAGCGTAGGAGTCGTACCAGATGGGGTTGTTACAATCGAGTAAATAATCAAGTACCTATCACTATCATGATCATGCCAAGATCACAACTATCATCATCGTTGAAGAAAACTACTTATGTTTTTAACATGACCAAGCCACCATTAATTCATAACATCAAAATCATGGATTCCACTAACTTTGTTAACGTCATCCAATGAAGTCCTTGTCAACATCAAAATTATCATAATCATCAATATCTAGCATCATCATCTAAACTAACTTTACCATTGGCATATGTAAATCAGGAAGACAAAAAGATTCCACAACTCTATCTCCTTAATGATCTAGATCCATGAAGACATTATGTGACTCAAAGGCTAAATTATATGAACTATTTAAAACATGGCTAGCATACTCACCATTGCAACAATAAGTTTCTATGCTAAAAAGCATCCATCTAATGGATACTACACTATACTATTACATTGAAGTATAAAAAATATCATAAATGTAGTTCTAATCCTCATTAAAATTAGATATAAAAAAAATACTTAATGAACATACATCTAATAATATTTATAATAATAATAATGTCAATTAAATTTTCATTAAGTTATTTAATTTTACAAACATAGTAACGATGAAATGAGAAGTCTAAAACAAAAGAAGATTACACTTAAAAGAACAAAAACATTACATGATCATTAATACTTATAAAATTTATGCGTCTAATCCATAATCCATCTATTCAATTTACTATGTCATGAAAACCCAATATAATCCAATTAATAATATTTATAATAATAATAATAATGAAAATTAAAATCTCATTAAGTTATTTAATTTCATAAGCATAGTAATGATGAAATGAGAAGTCTAAAACAAAAGAAAATTACACTTAAAAGAACGAAAACTTTACATGATCATTAATACCTATAAAATTTATGAGTCTAATCCATAATCCATCTCTTCGATTTACTATGTCACGAAAAATGAATATAATCCAATTAAATTAATCTATTTAAAGAAAAACATGAATCCATCTATTCAATTTACTATGTAATGAAAACCAAATATAATTCAATTAAATTAATCTATTTAAAGAAAAACACTTACAATTGAAAACCCAATATAATCCAATTAAATTAATCTATTTAAAATATATATATATACAATTGAAAACCCAATATAATTCAATCAAATTAATCTATTTAAAAAAAAAAAAAAAAATCCACCATTAATTACTAAAACCCAAATTTTATGCAAAATACTCCATCATTAACACCTAACCTTTCACTAATAACATTACCATACACATTGTATATATTTATATTCACAATCCACTCACATGACATATTACATACAACAAATTTATATACATTTCACACATATACACATCTTATAATAATATCTAATAACAAGTACAATACAAATATTATTGTATAATAATGATAACTATTATATATCATATACAATAATTATAACACACAACGATATACATTATAAAACAAATATAAGTATCATATGATAATTATATATTTCAACATATATTTATTTTTAATGATATAATTATAGTATTTGTATATATCAGTATATATATAATTATTAACGTAGAATTATCTATTATAAGTGGGGAGGGATAAAATTCCTAGGAATGTAATTTTTTTCCTAAATTATAAGTATAACACTCTATAATTATAATACTAACATAAACAACTATGTATATGATTATGACATAAACGTGGGATGACTATGACATAAACAACTATATATAAATAGCGGGTGCTTCCATCTGTGATTGAGAATATTTTGGTGGTTGCGAGATGGATTTAATGCAATCTCTAACTAGGAAATTGATTACGCGCATGGTTTGCCTCTGCCAAATCTTTTTGTTAGTTATACAAGAATAGATATGTAATTATGCTTTTGAAGATTAGATCTTCAGCTCGTTTCAATCATTTCCTTAATAATTAGATTCTGTCGAAAAAACTTTGAAGATGGATCTATTACTCAATCTCTTTTGAGCTCCCATTCTAAACTATGTTCTAGACTATGATTACACTTGGATATACTTATTAAATGCAAACTATATATATTGCTCTTTTTTTCCCTAATAGATCATTATATAAACACTATATATATATACAATACTAACCTTATAAAAATTCATTTTACATGTCGACATTAATATATATTAATTTATAAATAGCACATTTAATCTCCAATATGTAGATCTTACATATAATTATTTATGCATATATAACTTATATGCAATTTAACATCATATGTAAAGCATATCTCTAGATATCATCTATTATTATATACTAAATGATATACTATAATATTATAACTATAGTTTAATAACAATACATACTACCATAATATTATAACTATTGTTCAATAACAATACATATTGATTGAACAATACATATTGATTGAACAATACATATTGTAAGAAAAAAATGGAGAGGCAAATGAAGGAACAATACATATGGTAAATGATATACTATAATATTATAACTATAGTTTAATAACAATACATACTACCATAATATTATAACTATTGTTCAATAACAATACATATTGATTGAACAATACATATTGTAAGAAAAAAATGGAGAGGCAAATGAAGGAACAATACATATGGTAAGAAAAAAATGGAGAGGCAAATGAAGAAGAGAAAAAAAGTGATTGATCTCGATAACATTTTATTTATACATTCATCAAATTGATGGAATCATAAAAGTGAGAAAAACCCAAATAAATATAAAAGTTATTGTGCAATTCACTGTTTGATGATTGTATCATACTCATTAGTTATTGTTTTATTAACTCAAAAAATAATCTATAATTGCAATAAACCATCACCAATGATGAAATATTATTTAAATATCATCTAGTATTATATACTAAATAACATGCCATAATATTATAACTATCATTAAATAACAATACACATTGTATTCATCAAACTATTATATGTATATATTAATACATATTGTATTAATACAGTCTGAGTGGGCCTAATGGTTAAGAACATGTGTTTCCTCTTAAGAGGTCACAGGTTCAAATCCAGAGGGGGGTAGGGTATGTATACCTTCGTAGACTTTACCAGTCAAATCGTTGGGCGGAGGGGGATCCCTTGTCCCACAAACAAAGGGGTCTCATACACCAATTTGATGTGTTGACTTGGTCATGACCTTAAAAATAGATTATTATTATTATTATGTATATATTAAATTCACATCATATACATACTATAATTATATATTAATATTTTACCAACATATATACCATATGATTGTATTATATTATTTACAATTTTATACATATAAACTATAATATTTTACCCACATATATACCATAATTGTATTATATTATTTACAATTTTATACATATAAACCATCATTTACATTAATACTACTTATATTTAATATAGTAAAATAATTACTCATTAAATATCTCACACATATAACTACACATAACTCTATAAATATTATGTTCGCAATATAACTCACTCTTTCTTTCATTCTTTCATAAATATTTTGTAGGATAGAAATTACATTACAAATTATATATAATCATATTAATATATATAAATAACACCACATTTGTAATTATATATAATCATATTAATATATACAAATAATACCACATAATTCTCTACCATTGACTATCGTTTCAATTAATAATTTATCTCATATATATATATATAACACTATACATTAAAATAAGTCCACTACACAATTGACTATCGTTTCAATTAATAATTTATCTCATATATATAACACTATATATTAAAATAAATCCACTACACAATTGACTATCGTTTACATTAATAATTAATAATTAATAATTAATTATATATATATATATATATATATATATATATATATATAATACATTATACACATTATACATTAATATATTTTAAAATGTAGCTACATATGGTATAATACATACATATTATTGTATAATAATAAGATGACTTAATTCACATATTAGGGATATATAACAACATATGGTATACTACATACATATTATTATATTATTGTATAATAAGAAGAAAGTGTAACTGAATCTATTTTTAGATGACTTAATTTACGTATTAAGGATATATAACAATCATTTTGCAAGAATGAATTTTACTATTTCTCTTTGAATTTAAATAATGGTAGTTGTGGGACTTAAAATGACTTAATTTACGTATTAGGGATATATAACAACCATTTTGCAAGAATGAATTTTACTATTTTTCTTTGAATTTAAAAAATAATGGTAGTTTTGGGACTTAAAAAAGATATAAAGATATGTTTTATCCCTAAGTTTAGGCATTTCAATCCAATAATTGTAGTTAATGCATTTAATAAAATAAAGTAATACATGTTATGAGCAATCAACATACATGACATTTATACATCATCTATATTTAACTAAGTTTGATAAGTGCACAAGAAGAATAAATAAATAAGTGTAAGAAATTAAAGTAAAAAGAAAGAAAATTAAACAACTAATTAATTTATCGAAGTTAATCTAAACTATTTTAAATTTATCTGAACTAATCAAACAATATAGATAATTTTTGGATCAAGAATTCCTTCTCAAAGTGAAACCATCTCAGAGTCAAGGAGTTCTTGCTTCTAGCTTACAATCTCTAATTTCCAACAAATAAACAAATAAAAGGAGTTCTTGCTTCTTGCTTCTAGCCCATTAGGGTGTTACTTTTAAAACAAATAAACTTTTAAACCATATACATCAAAGCAAGTGAAGTATAGAATCATCAATCACATGCATATAAGCTAGCAAGTACACTAGATAAGGGCCTAAGCTAACAATTACACTAGATAAGGGCCTACCAAAGGCTCATAAACAACATGCTAATATATTATCAATCTAAATAACCAACAATGCACAATCAAATACTCAAATACAAAATATATGTAGTAAAAATTCAAATATATAAGAGAAAATCCACCATAAAAAATCATAAATAAACCCTAAACACCAAAGATACCAAAACATTCACTGTAAACAACACCAAGAATATAGAGATAAGAACCCTTAAGGTAGGGTAGCACCATGAAATACTCCTTGTGGAAGGAATCATTCCACAATTCATTCTTTCTAAAAGACAATACAATTCAACAAGTATCCAATACAATGATACTCATGTGTATTTATACTTTCTCATGATTATTCCTAAGGGTCTTAGCCAAATACCCCTTATTATTATATTCTTTCATTTTAATTACATAGTGGACCTATTCCATTATTATGGTCGCATTACATTCATTATCCCCAGGGTACCTCCCTATGTACCCCATATTATCCTCCCTAGGTGCATTAAATTCCATATCCCTTAGCATGTTTCTTTGTCAAAACATGGGAAGAAGACATATAATATGACCTACTAAGCAATGTAGTCAATCGGTACCATGCATGAGAATCCATCCATGCTAGCTAAATGTGGACATGTGGTCCAACAGTAGCTTTTCCTTGGTCTTGATTCTAGTTTCTTCTTGGGATCCATGTCTTCTTTGTGCTACACCAATATCTCCATGCATTCCTTTTAGTCATCCATGTGCATCCATATTAGTTGTCTCTCTAGTTCCATGTTGATCCATAATAGGTTTTGTAATGCTATGTGACCTTGCCTTGATGATTGTTGTTTCTCCATGTCATGTGGGTGGTGATATACAACAATCTTAATGATCAATTATTCTTTCTTTGAGTGTTGAACATGTGGTTTCTCAGTTTCTTCTTCCTATTTATGCCCTTCCTGGTGCTTTTCTTCAGGTGATTATATAGTCTCTTCTTCAACTTCGACCTCTTCATATGATGTGTCATTAGGTACTGCAATTATTTCCCTCACAAGAACTTATTCATGTGACTCCTTGGGCCCTTCCTGTTTAATAATAAAAATATCATGCAATGTAATTTTCTCTTTCTTGTACCGCAACTTCAAAAGATTTGTTTGCACATTAATATAAATTGTACCAACTGAGTTTGTCTAAGGATATCCCAAAAAAACATCCACATCGTCCACATTTATAACATAAAAATGTGAATGAAACACATATTTATCCATGGTAATCTTCAAATATTTAGAATTTTGAACATTTTCACCCTCAACCTATGTTCTATGAATATTCTTTGTATAAACATGAAATCTTTTGGCCAAATTAAGATCGGTGAGATCATACTTGCAACTAAGGTTAATGGAAACAATCACCTTATCTTGTTGAATACATCCATGAACCTGTAATATGAATTTTTCATATGAAAATAAATATCTAATTCTCTTCTTATCCTTCTTCACAACATGAGACCACATATCTAAAGATATTTTTTCAAATTCTTCATCTCAAATTTCCTTCATCTTGCCATGGTTAAGCAAATTCCAACATGTGTCTACATCGCCTCTTAAATTCCACTCTATCCAAAATTTCCACATATTTCCCCATTTTGACTACATTTATTTTATGTATTATTCAACACTAGGACCATCATATTTTCCATTAAAATACATCTTGCCAAAAATAGAACTAGGGTTTCAAAGAGAATCGCTTACTTTTCGATGGAGCTCCTTTATGTAGTTAGGGTTTGAGGCCAAAATTGTAAAATGATCATAACTTCAATTGTACTTCTTGGATTCACTATTATGACCCAAATTGTACTTCCTTGACTCCATTTTGGATGATTTTTTCTTGTGAAATTGGGTATTGTTTTTAGAGGAATTATGATATATGGTTGGTTTCTTCAAATTCTACATATAAATATTCATAAATAGACATGAATATGGACGTCCTCTTTTCTTGTCAAAAACATGCAAAAAGAAGAAAAAAATTCTCCCTCTTTGTGCCCACAAATTCTCCCATTTCATGCCCAGGAAAGAGATCGGATACCACTTGTAGTAAAAATTCAAAGATATAAGAGATAATCCACCATAAAAATTCATAAATAAACCCTAGAACATATAATATACCAAATAATTCACCATAAACAATTCCAATAATATAGATAGAAGAACCCTTAAGGTAGGGTAACACCATAAAATACTCCTTATGGAAGGAATCACTCCATAAGTCATGCTTTCTATAGAAAATGCAATCAACGCATATCTAATACAATGATACTCATGTGTATTTATACTTTCTCATGAGTATTCCTAGGGGTCTTATGCCAACTACCCCTTATTATTATATTCTTTCTTTTTAATTACATAGTGGCCTATTCCATTATTATGGTCACATTACATTCATTGTCCCCTTGGGTAGCTCCCTATGTGCCCCATAATATCTTCCCTAGGTACATTACATTATATAATACTTATGAAATACCAAAGATCCCTCACAATTATCACTAGCCACACCCCTAGAAACCATTGTGTCTTCTATTGCAAATGTTCAAGGCCAATTAGCACACATTTATGATTATAAGGATAGAATGTAGGAATATTATAGGACATGCATAGATAAAAACCAATTAAGATACATCAACACTTCAAAACAAGGCATGATGACATTGTTTATTGACCTAAGAACCGAATTAAATCCACTAGTCACAAAGAGATGCATTTTTTTATGGATTGGTGTGCCTACTAACCAATTTAAAACAATTGGATGGATAGGTGGTTTATGGTATTTGACAAACATATTTTCAATAATAGGGAGGTTCCTTTGTATTTCCTTATAAAATTATGGGTAGAGTTTGTTTTACATCGTCATGTCAATTACTTTGACACTGGTGAATTCTAGGGGTGGGTCATGGGTCCATGTAGGATTGAGAAAAAGCTAGGCATGACACATTGTTAGGTCCTCATCCTCCTAGGTGGATGCCTAACCCCATTAACCAACATCCTCCCATATAATAAATCATCAACCAAATCCAATATCCATATCCACCTTAACCCATAACCTAGTGTAACACGACACATGTATAACATTATCCAACCAGGAGTGACCTTCAGACATTGGGGGAGGGTTGGTCCTTTAGGAACTATAGCAGATTCCATCTAGGAGAGGACACATGGATATAATATGTGTTCTAATGCTATTTCATGTGACCCTCATAAACTCTCAAGCTATAAGAAGACTTGTTATGGGTAAATGGAGGCCACTAGACATGA
>SNQJ01S0019399.1:63112-79054 GCA_010110895.2 Picea sitchensis
ATTGTTAGATATAATTGTTTCTTTAATTTAATGTTGTGATAGTTGATATGGAGGTTCAATCTCTAGAATTATCAATTGCATGTTAGTTTCACTGCACCTGTAGTGAATCTCCAATTTCACCAATATAGACTTTGTCATTGGAACATGGGATTTTATAAACACCTTTCAATTCCCTAAGTTATACTTGGTCCTTCATTGAGTCTATTGAGATTATAATGGTGTTTGTGGGAGTGAGGGCTATGTTGATGTTCTTATTTCTTAGTATTTTTCCAATTTGATTTAGAGTACCTTTGATATATAAAAATGTGAGCTTTGGGATATTCCACCTTCCTATATAAGTGTCCCATGTTAAATACTTTATGGATTCCCTTTCCAATCTACCATTCATTCAAAATACCATACTAAGGTTATCTAGTTCATATTTTAATCATTTTGCATCCTACATTATTGTGGACCTTGCAGCAAGGGTGTGAATTATGCTTAATTTTTTAGTTGGGTGGTGATGATAGTCTACTTGAAGGTATCTCTGTGTACATGACTTCCTCATATAGAATTGATACTTGAGTCTTCCATTGATATTCTTTATGGGCATTACATCTAGAAATTATATTTGGTTGTCCCTTTCTATGTCAATGGTGAATTTGAAGTGTTATAAGAAACTATTGATGTGCTCAAACAAGCCTTCAATATCCTCTGTAGCATGTCCCCATGTGGTGAATATATCATCCATGTATCATTTCATACTCCTAGGGTGAGTTGAAAGGAGTTTAAATCCCTTACTTCAAATTGCTCCATGTATATGTTTGCAACTACTAGTGATAGTGGGGAGCCTATTACTATGCCATGAATTTGCTCACAGATATTTCCTTTGTAAGTGAAATATGTTGACTTAAGGCATATCTTCACCAATTTAATAGTTTTGATGTATATGATGTATTCTATGACATTAATGGCATGATTGACTATGACCTTAGTGTAGAGAGGCACAATGTCAAAACTTACTAGAATTTCATCATCTTCTACCTTTTGGATTTTGATCAATTTTACAAAGGATGATGAGTTCTTTAAAAATTATTGTGTATTTCTAGAGGGGAGGATGATTAACTTAGCAAGAAATTTTTCCATAGAGTAAGTTAGAGATCATATCATGTTTACAACCAGTATTAAGGGGATACTATCTTAATTATGAGTATTGGGTGCACCATATATCTAAGGCATGATAGAATTATTTTGAGTGAATTTATTCTTAATTGAGTCATCAAGGGATGAACTCTTGATCACTATGGAAACTACAAATGTTAGTTTGTTCCTAGGGTATTTATTGATTACTCTATAGATTTTGCATGTGAGGTTCTCCATAAATTAGTATGGTATTCTACTTCATCCATTATGATAGTATCATTTCCCTTGTTATCCTTGAGTATATTAATGTATTTATTATTTATAAAATCCCATAAATATTTTATATCGTCCTTACACAAGTTTCTTTTTGGTGTTTTAGAGGATATTAACACTACCATGCATTCCTTCCTAATAACTTCAACATTTTCTATTTTTTGGATATGAAGGAAGATTCAATGTTGCCCACCAAATCTTCCACAAGTATATTGTTTGAGACTACCACAAAAATCAACCCTTTCTCTAAAATATTGTGTGCTAGTGTGTTCAACATGACCTTTGATAAATTCACCATTTTGCTCTACTTATTCTTTGGCAATCTCACTAATTTGCTACTATTTTTCTACATGTGTAAGATAGTTTTTATGTTTCTATAGGTTTTTTATGAGAAATCAAATATAATTTTAATTTGTTTCTATAAATTGTAGTTTCAGAAAGTGGTGAACCATGTCCCTGGAGGATGGATAGATCGCCCCATTCCCGGGTATCATGCGTCAAGTTAAATCTTGTTTAAATGTGAATTTTTTTTATCTTATTTTGGTTGAATTTCATGTTTTTGTACTAATTAAAATATTCTAAATATGTATGCAAGTTGGTTCATTGTTTTCCAGGTGACCAGTATTGCCATTATACCATTCACCACTACCCACATTTCTCCCTTCATGTGTCCCAGGCTATAGGGAAAGTCCAATCCTTGGCCACACTTCCCTAGCTCTTAGGATACCATTTCACCCTCCTAGGGTAATTTCATCCCTTATACAACTTGTGTGGTTTTATCACTACCCATCCCCACCACATTTTTCATCCCATGCATCCACAGTGGTTGCACCTATGCACCACCCATTGTTCGGCCTTGTTGCATCCCACACTTTTTCATCCACTGTGATTGTACCATTTTTCCCTCATGCATCCCCCCATCAATCATCTTATGTTGCTATCGTAGTCGATGCAACAATATATATTGCATCAGAGAAGCTTGTACAATGAAGCACTCCACCTGCTACTGAATCTCCATCGTTGTCTGAGTTATTCATAGTGAGATCATCCATTGATGATTTTTTTATGTATCATGAATGGAATTGATTTTAGGAATTTGTTATTAAATTTCATTGCTTTGATTCTTGTAATTGTTGCATGGAGGCATAGTAGAGAGATTAGGTTCGTACAGGAGGGAAACACCCTCGTGACTGATAGTATCATCTGTAGTAATTTTTCTTATCTTGAATTACAAAGTATCATTTTGTAAGTGTGTTAATTCATTGTGGAAAAAAACTTATAAAAATATTGTTTCTTTGTCAAGTCTCTTTAAAGATGAACCACACCTAGACACAAAAAGACTTGAGCTTATGCTTTGAGTAAGAGGAGAAATATTGAATTTTGGGATACACCTTATAGTGGCGAGGGTGGTAGTGGTCAATGAGTAACCAATGAGTGTCATTTATCTAGGGAACCATATGCCATTATTTTTTTGGGGGGCACGAGCTTCCATTTTTCATATTGGGCACAATGTACCATTTTGTTAAAACTGTACAAATGATTTGATTTTGAATAACAAACACACACACACACACACACACACACACACATTTCATGGCACATGTTCTGTGAATTGAAATGTTTGTTTATTTGATGTTGATGAATGAGTATCATGATGACTGTGGTTTACCCATATAGACCTACAAACACAATAAGTATTATCTCATCTAATTAATATAATTATTTTAATTGATTATTCATTGGGTCACCCTACTTGGACACAAGACATTAGTTCACAGATGTTAAACCAATTATGTTAGAAATAATTGTGTATCTTGATGCAATTTCCATATTGTATGTGTAACATTGAATGTCACCATTGAGAGGTGAAAAAATCCTATTATGCATGCTTATTTGGTTAATATAAATCATTATTTTCATTTGTTATTATTGTGTGTGTGTGTGTGTGTGTGTGTTTGGAACCCAAAGTTTTGGGTTTAGTTTTGTGTGGGCACAAATGAATTTTTGCGTGCTCATTCCATTATTTTACATGCACCTAAGGAAATGTGCAAGGAATGACATAAAGTGTGTGTCGGACCAAGTTTTTTCAGTTGCACACCAAGCTTAAAGTCTACCAAGTGCGTGTTAGTCCGAGTTTTTACAGTTGCATCGGAAATTAAGAAGATGCCCACTAGAATCAAGAAAGGAATCATCGAGAAATGTCCCTGAACTATTACTGCCAACAACATATGAGGACGTGGGATGGATAGAGGATGAGTTGTTTAGGCAGTTAGTACTTCCATTGATACAGAAAGTCTACGTGTAGCACTGATAGACACCAGAAGCGTGCGAGACAGTTTTGTTAGACAAACAAGTGGAGAAAAGAAGAAAGAGGCAATGATCCCCAATAGAGAAAGTTATAAAAGGAAGCACTAATATGATAAATAGGGCCAGTTAGACTAGTTAGATATTGAGGAAAATATATTCATTGAGTCTTCAGTATCGAGCTTGATCTGAGCCTGGTGTAATGTTGTAATGCTTTGAATATATTTTTATGTCTATGTATGTTTGAGTGTTGAGAAAAGGCGCATTGCTCAGTATGTTATAAATCTGAGGATTTATATAGAGAATATATGAAGTTATATGGTTGTCATATGCATCTTCCCTACACAATGTGTATCTCTATTGTGATGGAATGGCTCCAATAATAATATGTGACAGTTCTGATCCATTTTGTGTCTATCATGTATGAGTTGAATATGTGTGTGTATTGTTTTAATTCTTAGTCCTAATAATTTTTCATATATGAGTTGCATGGATGTCAATCCTAATGACCTTTTGTATGTTTAGCCTTCATCCATGTCATAATACCTTATGTTATCTATTATCCTCTCTGCATATCGTGTGAGATCTTCCTCAGCCTTGGTCAAGGATTGATATGTTGGTGATCAGGGTTTTTTTCTGGAAAACTCTAGACCAACCCTGGGTCTAAACTCCCCAATGTTAATAAGGACGCATGTAAGTGTGGATCAAAATTCCCAACAGATTGTTCTGTTGTCGAGACCTAAAATTCTTTTCGGGAACAATGAAGGCAGGAAATGAGGTGGCATCCATCTAAAGATGAAATTCAAGACTGGCTAGAGGAAAAATAAAATGATTTTTCCCTTCGAGAGACTCCAAGATTGAGGGTGAATGCAAAGCAATGGAAAGACATGTATATTTACAAGGATATACATGATATTTTCTTTGTTGAATTTCCTTGTCTGTTGCATGAATGAATAAAAAGACAAGTTGCTACCAATTCTCCGATGTGGCCATTGGAGCCAATGGCTTGGGATCAAGGCAAGCTTGAAGAAATGCAAGTTTTGGATAACAAGTGGACTCGGGCTATCAACTTCTGGTTTGCTCTAGTAAAAGAAGGGTGCATTGTTGAATTCGTCGTGGAATACATTGATTCTTTCAATGAGGCTGAAATAAAGTTTGCAGAAGGACCAAGAATGTGAATTCTAGAAGAAATTCCGCTTTGGATAAAGAATTTGTTCGTGGAGAATGGGTTGATGCGTATGGATCCCGATCGAATGGATAAAATTCAGAAAAGAGAGAGAATGGGTTTGTTGAGAAAGATCCATGGATTGTAGAGATGAGGTGAGGTATGGAATGGACCTAGAAGAGAAGAGGAGAAAAATATATGAGAGGTATGCAAGAAGACTTGATATAAGACGAAGATTGGAAGAGATATGTGGAAAAGAAATAGTCAGGGGCACACAACGAGGGGTTGGGTCCAATTTAAAGAGAAAAGAAACGACACCAGGAGGTAGTGCAGGAAATAATTTGGTGCCAAAGTGGATCATATACGAGGATAGGCCCACAAAGAGGCATGGAATATCAAATATGGTGTCCAATAGGGATAGTAGTAGTGATACTAGTATGAACCTAGGTGACGAATTATGTACCCGTTGGTTGTTGTGAAGTGTCTCAACCTTAGAAGAAGATGAAGCATAGAGTAGTGGTTTACTGATAAGAAGAGAGGATGGCACATACAGAAGTAGTGCGCTTTTTGGAGAGGGTGATTGCGCACAAAGTGGAAGTGCGCAGAATGGATTGGGAGACAAAGCACAGATTTGTAGTGCACAGGTCGGCTCGGGAGATGAAGTGCACATTTGTGGTGCATAGATAGGACAAGAAGGTAGATCCCAATGTGTTAGTGTGCCGAAAGAAGAAGAATATGGAGGTTCCCCTAGTCGTGGGGTAGAGGAGTTGAAAATAGTAGATGGTATTTCATGGATGCAAGTAGATAAATCTCTAGGTCACCTCATAAGAAGTTTCATAAGAAGATGGACTTACCCCCCCTTTGTACCACCCCCCTTGCACATTTTTAATCAACAAGAAAACACAACAGATAGTGAAGAGATTGGAGTATAAGAAAGAGAATTAGAAGAGAGAAGTGAACAGACGAGTGAAGAATAAGGTGAAGTCAATAAAACGTTACCCCAAGCAATAGTGGTATGGAAGAGTCAAGCCCCTAGTAGTTAGAGAAGCGGAACTAGCTCAAGTTTGAAGATGGTGAATCAAGATAGTACGCTAAGACTACTTGTGTTTCACATAATGGGTAAGGATGATGTAGAGAAACACTGGTTTACCTGTGAAGCAATCTGGTATGTAAAGAGAATTACAAACAAAGAAACCAAAATCATGCAGTTGGAGACCACGTTCATGGACAAATCCTTGATGTGGTATATGAAGTATAAGGCTACTACACCAATGGGACAAGAAAGTTCCCTGTTCGAAATAAAGAAGGATCTACTTAGGGAATTCCAAAATCCTAAGTCAGAATCCCAATGTATTACAAAGATAAAAGAGATCAAGTAGAAGGAAGGAGAAATTCTCTGGGATTATGACCAAGAATTTAAAATCTTGTTGGGCAGGCTGATGTTCCAAATACAGGATGTGTAGCACCAATAATGGTTTATTGTGGGGTTACTCCCCCATATATGGGTCCCACTCACCTAGCAGAAAGTGATGACTAAGGAAGAAGCAATTGAAATCTCGATGTGCTTGGAAGCTACACCTGGAGGCGTAGAGACATCGATTGGGTTGGTGTAGGTTTAGTCGCAATTAGTGAACCTAGCGATGCAGCTATAAGATATGGAAAAGAATAAAGTCATGTATGAGAATGTATGGTGTACCACATGTCACTCTAAGGGGCTTCACATATACGAGTGCCCCATCCTTCCAAATTATGTGGCGACAAGTGTGCCAAGTCCATTTCCATTTGGGTAGAAGAAATGGTGTGAAATATGCATACTGTGGGGCCATGTGCCACCCTGCTATCCAAATTTGCAGAAGTACTAGATGACGAATCACACTCCATTATGCGAGTTTTAAAATACATCAGGAATGATTTCAATAGTTGTCCCTCACTCTAGTTAATGCAAGATAATACCTGCGATGCATTTCGGGTACAAGAGGAGAAGAAATGTGGTGAACGCAATGGCATAAAGAGAGGCAGCTACCAAGGAGGTTCCAAAGATTTATATGGTCATGGTTGTGACCGAGGATATGGTGGAGGGGGAGGTAGACCCCCCGCATGTTTTAATTGCAGTGAGATTGGTCATGTCTCACGCTTTTGTACCAAACCGCTTTTGTGTTGTGTGATATGTGCATATTTTTATAGTCTTGAGCATGTCACCAAATATTGTACCGACTTACTGAAGAAGTGGAAGGACATGAATACCAAATATAACATGGTGCATGTTGAGTCATGCAAGAACGAGAAGAAGAATGAGGAGGTTGGCATCCGGGTAGTAACTCATGGAGGGGAAAAAATATAGGCAAACTTCGAGCATGGTGAAGGATCATTTCAAAAGTTGGAAAAAAATATAAGGAAGGAACATGAGCCCCATACAAAGTTTAATGTTTCTCAACAGAAGCAGTTTCTATGTGATGCGTAGAGAGTACTGGAACAAGAAGGAGTGCAGGAGGAGTTTCAACGCACAACTTAGAGGTCACTTGAAGAGGCTTGAATCTGGGAGGAAGTACAGAGGGTGACACAAAGGTCATTGGAAGAAGCTCGGATCTAAGAAGAAGTACAGTGGGAAACACATAGATCGTTGGAAAAATGTTGTGTGTGTGATGAATTACAATGCATGAGGAAAATATCCTTGGAGGAGGATTGCATGTGTGAATAAATACAACATGCGACCCAAATATCGATAGAGGAAGTTCATAGATAGACTAAGTTGCGATGCACTGAGAAAAAACCATATGAAGAGCAGCGCTGGGAGGAATTGCAATGCACAATGTGTGCAAAATCCTTGTGTGACTTAGGTCATAGAGCATACATTGAAGATCAGTTAAGTACTTTCTTACATTGTTGTTTTTGATTAATTAAAGATCCAGAGGCCACAAACAAGTTGACCCAGATGTTAGCTTCTTGCGTGAAAGAACAAGGAGTGGACGCCACCATATCCACTCAGCTTCCAGAAAGAGATGTATGCTAGGTCAACAAGCAAAAGCGCACTGGTCAAGAATTTAGGATGACATCAAATCTTGGTGGCTATGACATGGATGGATTCATGTTGGATCTGGGATATGGAGTGACTGTTTTTCCAAATAAATCCTAGGAGGTGATGGGTAAGCCTAAGTTGGTCTGGTCTCCCATCCAACTCTAATTGGCCAATCAATACAATATCTACCCAATAGGTCATCTCTAGAAAGAATAATTAAACATAGAAGGAGTAAAAACAAAGGCCTACTTTTAGGTCATCGAGATTATGGATGAATCTGATCCATATCCTGCATTATCGGATATTAACTGGGCCTTTGATAATAATGCAGTGTTAAACTTGAAGAAGTGGTAGAGCTCCTTTGAAACAGACACCCTGCCTATGGTTGCGCCATTTGATCCATATGAAGGTGACAATTATAATGAGCCCGTGGATGAGGATGCATGGATCTTAGTCATTGAAAATATTTATAAGATCACAAGGCGCAAGGAGGACTACATCAACCCCACTGCAAATGAATAATTAAGTTGGAGAAGTGTCAAGTCCTATGACACATATTCTGAGGATGGCATGGATAGGTGGTAGAATAATCTCTACGAAGTAACAACAAGGATGTGTGTGCATATCTCTGGAGAGGAGCACGAGGAAGAATTTGGCACATATCGTTACGATGGATCAGAATTGGTAGACATTTTTATTGCATGAATACAACACATTCCAAAGTACCAAAGGCCTCACACGCTTGACACAATGCTTATAGGAATTCTTGCGGGGTGGTGGGATGTGCACCACCAACCTTACCAAGAATGGTTGGCCATGGAAGCGGATATGTGTGAATGATTTAGAATTAGGGAAACTGCACCTCGCCACATGTATCTTTGCACGAGAGGATGGTTATCCAAGAAGTGATGTGAGGCACACAATAAATATTTAAATCTCTAATGTGCTCACCCATACCCACCTTCTATACCACTAATCCCAAAGTTTTTTGTTGAGATAACCTGGAAAACACCTACACCTACCATAGACACAACTTCCAAATTTATAAACATTGAAGAATCATTCAGAGAAATCCCATCAATTTAACCCCATGGAGCCAGCATGTGAGATAGATACAAGTGTTGATGATATCCTTCATCAATGGATACTACAAGAACCAGATGGGCCTAATGTCAATCCCCAGGGGTAGAAGCTAATCGAAGGAACAAGTATGGGGCCATGTTGTGACCCACTAGGGGCTGCTATAATTAAATCACCTAAAAGGGAAAATCAAGTCGGGGTGCACAAAAAACTTGCACGGTGCCCCCAATGAATAAGACTCGCATATGTGCAGCAATATCCATAATATTGTTACTAAGTACAAGATACTTTCGACAACAAATTTTATCCAATTCCAGCTGAGGTCAGCAGATTAGATTGATCAATATGACAAGCATATCCAGGCATCTCCAGTAATATAGCATTAGATAGGCCTCTGACAGGAATATGATTGACCTTATTCCACACAAATGCAGCAGTAAAATTCACCACTTAGTGAGAAGTTTGGCACTCCATACCTAATAGTCAACCATCATCCAACTTCATTCACACAAGTGGATAGGATATTTGGATAGTCTTTCGGTGTCTCAATAATATTTAATCATGATAGACCATATAACACAAGTAAAAATCCCAATCTCTGGTTTCCAATTCACATGAGTCTCAAAGGGGTTTCTTGGAGGATCAACTCATAGAAAGGGAAAGACAATCTACTTTCAAGAGATTCCAAAAGATATGGGTATGAAGTTTGTTATGACACCTCATTCAACAAGGCATATCCTTAGGACAACGAATCTGCATTGGGATATCTTCGGCTGCAACACTCCGTTGTCGTATTCTAAGTATTCTTTACTATGTCACCCCCACCAAACTCATCTGGTTGACCCCCTTACCCTTGGATCCATGATATAAATACCTGATATCCTATGAACTCTTTGGAGAAACTCTCCACATCATGTTCCCACTTTTTTTTTCCTATTACCTAGGGTTCCTACTTCCCCCAATTCATTTCTATTAGTGCATGTCCCACTCATTCATCTATCATACCATGTCCTAGTTTCAAAAACATCCCAAGACATGCGCTTCCCAACCTGACCAATACCCTTTAGTTCCCACACTATGGTTCTTTTGCATCTTAACGTTGTATCAACAAGTTTTATGAAGAATCTCTACTCTCTTTAATTTCCATCTTCCCCACTATTAAGTTTCACCATGTATCATCCCCTTTGCTAATAGGGAGGGCCTGTACATCCAATGACTACCATGAATCATCCCCTTTGTTGATATGGAGGGGCCTCCTCTTTCATCATAGATCCACCTCCTCCACCAGTGAACCTAGGGAAAGTGTATATATACAAACCCATTTTTGGCCCCCCTCCTCTTACCTCTTGTCATATATCCACATCCCTCCTTCAATGGAACAACCATGGATTACTATCTAATTCTAGTTTTCCCAACATAAAAAGAAATGCAGAGAATGATACTCTCTCTTGATGGAGCCTCAATTCTCTTCGGTGCTCGATGTTTTCTGGTGGGCCTTAAACAAGTCCCTTATTCCCCTCCACGACCACCAACAAAGATTTTAGATGGAGCATCTGGCTACATGCACTCTGACTCCATCTTTCACCATGTGACCTGTGTAAGTCAATCACATAACTGAGTCAAGTTGCAACTATATCTTACATTGATGATTTTCTCTTACTCAAGCCTGAACATATGCACAACGTGTTTTGCAGAACAATGATTTGATCTTACTCAAATTGTCCACTTTCAGAACTTACAGTAACTACCTCAAGGATGAGCCAAATAATAGTGGTGGGGGCCAATTGGCACCCAAAGTTTTGGGTCAAGTTTTGTGCGCATGCAAAAATGAAGTTGTGCATGCTCATTCCATAGTTTTTCACACGCCTAAGGAAATGCACGAGGAATGACATAAAGTGCGCATTGGACCAAGTTTTGTCAATTATGTGCCAATATTAAATTCTAACAAGTGTGCAATAGTACGATTTTTGGCAGTCGTGTCAAAAATAAAAAAGACACCCGTCGGAATCAATAAAGGAATCATTTGGAAATATCCTCGAATGATTACTACTAATAGCATACAAGGACATAGGAAAAATAGAGGACAAGCTGGCCAAGAAGTTAAGATTGCTATTGATACAAAAATTCTACATGGAGTGTTGGAAGACACCAAAAGTGTGCGAGGTGGTTTTGTCATACAAATGAGTGGAGCGGATCAGAAAGAGACAATGCTCCCTATAAGAGAAACTTATAAAAGGAAGCACTAATATCACAACCCTGTATCATAAATAGGGTTGGTTATACTAGTTAGATATTGAGGAAAAGAGATCATTGAGTCTTAAGTATCGAGCTCACTCTGAGCCTGTTGTAATGTTGTAATGCTTTGAATATATTTCTATGTCTGTGTAGTCTAAGTGTTGAGAAAAGGTGCATTGTGTAGTATGTTTTAATTATGAGGATTTATATAGAGAATCTATGAAGTTTTGTGGTTGTCATATGTACCTATCCTGCGCAATGTATATCTTTGTTGTGATGGAATGGATCCAATAATAAAGAAACGGTAATTATGATCCATTATGTGTCTATCATGTATGAGTTGAATATGTGCATGTATTGTTTTAATGATTAGTCCTAATAATATGTCAGATATGAGCTACATGGATGCCAGTCCCAATGAATTTTTCATGTGTTTATCCTTCATCCTTGTCACAATACCTTATGGTCTCTATGATCATCTTTGCATCTTGGATGAGACCTTCCTCAGCCTTGGTTGAGGATTGATATGTCAGTGCTCTAGGGTTTTTTTTGGACAACTCTGGATGAACTATGGGTATAAACTCCCCAACATTAAGAAAGATGTGTGCAAGCGTGGATGAAAACATCCAACGTGTGTGTGTGTGTGTGTGTGTGTGTGTGTGAAGTGCTTGAATGTAGAAATTTCATTGTCGGTATTACCATGTAACATTAGTTCTATTATAAATGGTATTAATTTATACCTTTGTTTAAATCGTCAAAATATTTCTAACACTTTTCAATGGAATAATATTGATGCATCTAAAGAAAATTCAATAATTGTGAATTTAAAGGATAGAAAAATACCCCTTAAATTATGTGTAATGCATGTACCACTACTTACGTACACTTTCACTTGATGATAATGTTTTTCAAGGTGCATCACTTCCTTTATCCTATTAAGTTGCACATATGTTCAATGTCATATTCCTCAAATGGACCTAAGTGTAACCTAATTTAGGTGTTTTAAGTGTAGCCTAATTTAGGTGTCTTGTTGGGTTCTTTAAGTCATCTATCCTAGCTTGAGTCATTTTACATTAATTATTTAAGGTATTGAAATCCTTAAAAGTTTATTAATTCAAAATATTGAGTCCATAATACAAACACACTCAATATCATTCTTATATCTTAATTTTATTGTTGATGGTATACTTAAGATACCAAACCACATGAAGCCCCAACTTATCCCACATAATTAATTTGTCCAAACAATGATCCCAAATCATTTAAATTGGAAATAATTATATAGTTCTATGTGAAAGATTCTCCCATAACAAACTCTAGAGTGGGAAATATCCTAAAACTAGGCCACTTGGTGGTGTTTAAGCAATCTAGTTGCATACACATGTTTATTCTACACTACAATACAACCCTATTGGTTTTGTTTTTTTGTAGTGGATCATCATGTATAGGGAGTTACATTTTTTGTTACCACTTTTCAAATGTATTTTTTAAAACAATTTAACTAATTTCCTCTCAACATGATTATCCTCTTCTATTTTATATAAGTGATGCAATTGACATACTCATTGTACAAGGACCTATCCTTCAACTTACTTACTTTCAATTACTCCTCCAAATTAGTGATCTTTGGATTCACCATAAGGAGGTAGAATGAGAGCTCCCAAGTATGAGTAATAGCCTTCCATATCTTGTATACCATACTAGATTATCCCTCGTCATTTTTGGTAATATTGGGATTTTAGGAATGTGAGTTGTGCTCATAGTGACCCTTAGACATGGTAAAACCAATGAACAAGAAAGAAACAACCAATTCTCAACATGTTTGTGAACATGAATAATGAAATACCCAAGCATGAGTTTCAAATCAACAATGTACTATTTGTTAAAATTAACTATCTACTTCCTTATATTTTTAATACATTAAATAACATAATAAGATTGTTATGGGAAATGTGATGTTTGATGTACAACTTCAGCAATTTCAATTTCTCAAGTGAAGTATGCATATTTGAGCATTATTTGTTTTGCTTGATGCATTTCTTATATCTCTTGCAAATCTTTGATGTATGAATGGATTTAAATCTAACTTTCTTCCTCATTTACAAATATGCAATAAAAAATTATACTATCAAATGCAAAGAGGATGGAAGAAACGAGTAAATAATGATGGGAAAAATCAATACTATAGCATCAATCTCCCAAGATTTCATCTTTTCTACACACAAGCTTATGGATGGAAAGTTCACTGTAAAAACATAAACTCAATCTTGAAGAAACCCTCTTGAATTATACAAGATTGGAAGCCATTTTCTCTTCACTCTAGGAATGGAAACTAATTTGGAAATAAATGGAAAATAACTTGCAAGCTTGGAGTTACACTACAAACAAAACACCTTGTAGACGATTTTTTTATGGAACCCCCTCGAAAAATTTATCCCTTCTCTATTTATAGTGAAGGTTGTTAGCGGAGGTGGGTGGTTGGAGGTTTTTGCAGAGGTTTTTGCACCGGTGGTCATGTAAGCCATGTTATCCCCATTTTGTGGATAATTAAGGAGATTACGTATGGAGGCCCTCAGGTTGTAGATATGGAGTGTCGAGAGACTACATGACCATTAATTCCCTTTTGCACAGTTGGAGACCCCTCTCACCACCACATATGGTCACAAATTTCTAGATGGAATCCACCACATCAGTTGGATTCCAGAAGGAAGTGGGCCTTGCTCCATGAGGTACAATTCAGTATTATGGTAAGCATCATTTCAATCTTTAAGCCATTTGAGTATGTTGTATCTTAGATTTCTCTAGATTTCATGACATATGCTTGGACATTACGCCTTTTTCCCTATTTCACCTTGGTGGTTGACATTGTGCCCTAGTAAGTGGTCTTCCTTGGGGATGGGTTTTCCACTAGGAACTCCCTTGAAGATCCATCGTACCATTCCTGACCATACTTACAAATTTCCATCATAATTTCACCCATTTCCTTATCTCTTGGGATTTTAGGGTGTATTGACCCAAGAAGTGGTTGTCCCTCATTCTATGGGAAGAAGCGGTTGAAGGCCTAGAGGGATTGATGTTGGGTAAAATATAAAATCCGATGTATGAACCTTTTAGATTCTTCTCCCAGGGATCACCCAAGAGAGCAATGAAACACTTATCTTTGATTAAAGGGTGATCCACAATGAAATGTGATTTAAAATTCTTAAGAGGTTAGTTGAAGGATAGGAGGCATCATCATGAGTCGACCTATCATGTACATGAATATCTAGTTGTATGACATTGCCATCATCTGGTCACCAAACTAGGGTAATGGCTCTTAATTGCATGGCTGAGAGAAATGGGGTCTCACCATGAGCCAACCTTCTCATTTCCACTAGGTGTTTGTTGGTGACATTGTCATTATCTCAACACCACGTCAGGGAAGTGGCCTTCAACCTTTCCTTAAAATTATGAAAGAATAAAAGAATGGAAAATAATGGGTTTGGAAAAAGTGCATTGCAAATGAAGGTACCACACACCCTCTACAAAGGCACCCATGAATGAGACACTACGACCTATTGTATGTCATGATCCCTATGTCCATTGAGTCTTGACCCTAACTACTTCACCCACTTTACATGGATTAGAGAGGGGTCTCTTGGAAACTCTCCTTGACCTAGGGAAATATCTACCCAACAGGACACCTCGTCAACCCTCCCATATTCAATTTTGACAAGTTGCATAGTGTCTTTGAGCAATTAATTGTTTGATATAGTGATATTTGATGCAATTGCTTAGGTGGCTCATTTATTGGTTGGATTCACTTATCATGACGTTTTTACTTGAGATTCTTAGAGGGCATGCTTATTTGTCTTTGCATGACCTAGTTGGTGGACATTTTTGGAAGAACAAGCCTAGCTTGGGCTTCCATGGGGCTGTAAGCCTACAGGTTGGATGCCAAGAGTCCACATGTCATATCACAGGGATGTAGTATTGAAGACATAGAAGATGTTGTGGAAGAATTAGCCCAACTCTCACTTGCCAAATGATTTTCCTTGGAGGGGCAAAATGCCCTCTTTTTTATCTTGACATCATGGTTGGGCGGTTAGGGCATGGTGGTGAGGTGATATGCATTGGAACTTGGACATTTTGAGTTGTTTGAGGAGTTGACCATGAAGGAAGACATTTGGATACTTGACACATGGCTTTGGTAAGCCTTACTACCCTCGTACATCACCAACAACCTTCTCCTAGTGCCAAAACGTCCCCTAAAGGGGTGATGTCCATGTGAATTAAGGTTTTATTTGTGAAAAAGTGAAATTTTCAATGAATTGTTTAATATTACTTTGTTAAGGGGGGGAAATTAGGGTTGTTGACCCCTAGTCTTGTGGTTTACCCCTAAATACGTGGACAAGTCACCTTGGTGACATTTTGTATAAATAAGAGATCATAAGATCTCATTATAACATAACTCTCCCTCTTATGAGAGGACTTGATCTGAAATTTTCACTACCTTTGGTTATTTTTCTCTTTCATGCTCTTGTTTATGGCTATCTATTGATTAATGGTTGGTGGAATTATAGCGCTAACCTTGGAAGGCTTGTATTTTTCTCTTATGGTGGATTGTCTAAGCATTTTCTTGGAATTGGTATGGTCTTTCACTTTCATGCTATCATTTGTTTCAATTCAAGATTATGGTGCTAGGAACTAAGTGGGAAGTATAAGGATTTACACCCCCACTCTAGTATCCATCATTTTTATGCTTAAG
>SNQJ01S0019399.1:79064-108641 GCA_010110895.2 Picea sitchensis
AATTTTATTGTTGATGGTATACTTAAGATACCAAACCACATGAAGCCCCAACTTATCCCACATAATTAATTTGTCCAAACAATGATCCCAAATCATTTAAATTGGAAATAATTATATAGTTCTATGTGAAAGATTCTCCCATAACAAACTCTAGAGTGGGAAATATCCTAAAACTAGGCCACTTGGTGGTGTTTAAGCAATCTAGTTGCATACACATGTTTATTCTACACTACAATACAACCCTATTGGTTTTGTTTTTTTGTAGTGGATCATCATGTATAGGGAGTTACATTTTTTGTTACCACTTTTCAAATGTATTTTTTAAAACAATTTAACTAATTTCCTCTCAACATGATTATCCTCTTCTATTTTATATAAGTGATGCAATTGACATACTCATTGTACAAGGACCTATCCTTCAACTTACTTACTTTCAATTACTCCTCCAAATTAGTGATCTTTGGATTCACCATAAGGAGGTAGAATGAGAGCTCCCAAGTATGAGTAATAGCCTTCCATATCTTGTATACCATACTAGATTATCCCTCGTCATTTTTGGTAATATTGGGATTTTAGGAATGTGAGTTGTGCTCATAGTGACCCTTAGACATGGTAAAACCAATGAACAAGAAAGAAACAACCAATTCTCAACATGTTTGTGAACATGAATAATGAAATACCCAAGCATGAGTTTCAAATCAACAATGTACTATTTGTTAAAATTAACTATCTACTTCCTTATATTTTTAATACATTAAATAACATAATAAGATTGTTATGGGAAATGTGATGTTTGATGTACAACTTCAGCAATTTCAATTTCTCAAGTGAAGTATGCATATTTGAGCATTATTTGTTTTGCTTGATGCATTTCTTATATCTCTTGCAAATCTTTGATGTATGAATGGATTTAAATCTAACTTTCTTCCTCATTTACAAATATGCAATAAAAAATTATACTATCAAATGCAAAGAGGATGGAAGAAACGAGTAAATAATGATGGGAAAAATCAATACTATAGCATCAATCTCCCAAGATTTCATCTTTTCTACACACAAGCTTATGGATGGAAAGTTCACTGTAAAAACATAAACTCAATCTTGAAGAAACCCTCTTGAATTATACAAGATTGGAAGCCATTTTCTCTTCACTCTAGGAATGGAAACTAATTTGGAAATAAATGGAAAATAACTTGCAAGCTTGGAGTTACACTACAAACAAAACACCTTGTAGACGATTTTTTTATGGAACCCCCTCGAAAAATTTATCCCTTCTCTATTTATAGTGAAGGTTGTTAGCGGAGGTGGGTGGTTGGAGGTTTTTGCAGAGGTTTTTGCACCGGTGGTCATGTAAGCCATGTTATCCCCATTTTGTGGATAATTAAGGAGATTACGTATGGAGGCCCTCAGGTTGTAGATATGGAGTGTCGAGAGACTACATGACCATTAATTCCCTTTTGCACAGTTGGAGACCCCTCTCACCACCACATATGGTCACAAATTTCTAGATGGAATCCACCACATCAGTTGGATTCCAGAAGGAAGTGGGCCTTGCTCCATGAGGTACAATTCAGTATTATGGTAAGCATCATTTCAATCTTTAAGCCATTTGAGTATGTTGTATCTTAGATTTCTCTAGATTTCATGACATATGCTTGGACATTACGCCTTTTTCCCTATTTCACCTTGGTGGTTGACATTGTGCCCTAGTAAGTGGTCTTCCTTGGGGATGGGTTTTCCACTAGGAACTCCCTTGAAGATCCATCGTACCATTCCTGACCATACTTACAAATTTCCATCATAATTTCACCCATTTCCTTATCTCTTGGGATTTTAGGGTGTATTGACCCAAGAAGTGGTTGTCCCTCATTCTATGGGAAGAAGCGGTTGAAGGCCTAGAGGGATTGATGTTGGGTAAAATATAAAATCCGATGTATGAACCTTTTAGATTCTTCTCCCAGGGATCACCCAAGAGAGCAATGAAACACTTATCTTTGATTAAAGGGTGATCCACAATGAAATGTGATTTAAAATTCTTAAGAGGTTAGTTGAAGGATAGGAGGCATCATCATGAGTCGACCTATCATGTACATGAATATCTAGTTGTATGACATTGCCATCATCTGGTCACCAAACTAGGGTAATGGCTCTTAATTGCATGGCTGAGAGAAATGGGGTCTCACCATGAGCCAACCTTCTCATTTCCACTAGGTGTTTGTTGGTGACATTGTCATTATCTCAACACCACGTCAGGGAAGTGGCCTTCAACCTTTCCTTAAAATTATGAAAGAATAAAAGAATGGAAAATAATGGGTTTGGAAAAAGTGCATTGCAAATGAAGGTACCACACACCCTCTACAAAGGCACCCATGAATGAGACACTACGACCTATTGTATGTCATGATCCCTATGTCCATTGAGTCTTGACCCTAACTACTTCACCCACTTTACATGGATTAGAGAGGGGTCTCTTGGAAACTCTCCTTGACCTAGGGAAATATCTACCCAACAGGACACCTCGTCAACCCTCCCATATTCAATTTTGACAAGTTGCATAGTGTCTTTGAGCAATTAATTGTTTGATATAGTGATATTTGATGCAATTGCTTAGGTGGCTCATTTATTGGTTGGATTCACTTATCATGACGTTTTTACTTGAGATTCTTAGAGGGCATGCTTATTTGTCTTTGCATGACCTAGTTGGTGGACATTTTTGGAAGAACAAGCCTAGCTTGGGCTTCCATGGGGCTGTAAGCCTACAGGTTGGATGCCAAGAGTCCACATGTCATATCACAGGGATGTAGTATTGAAGACATAGAAGATGTTGTGGAAGAATTAGCCCAACTCTCACTTGCCAAATGATTTTCCTTGGAGGGGCAAAATGCCCTCTTTTTTATCTTGACATCATGGTTGGGCGGTTAGGGCATGGTGGTGAGGTGATATGCATTGGAACTTGGACATTTTGAGTTGTTTGAGGAGTTGACCATGAAGGAAGACATTTGGATACTTGACACATGGCTTTGGTAAGCCTTACTACCCTCGTACATCACCAACAACCTTCTCCTAGTGCCAAAACGTCCCCTAAAGGGGTGATGTCCATGTGAATTAAGGTTTTATTTGTGAAAAAGTGAAATTTTCAATGAATTGTTTAATATTACTTTGTTAAGGGGGGGAAATTAGGGTTGTTGACCCCTAGTCTTGTGGTTTACCCCTAAATACGTGGACAAGTCACCTTGGTGACATTTTGTATAAATAAGAGATCATAAGATCTCATTATAACATAACTCTCCCTCTTATGAGAGGACTTGATCTGAAATTTTCACTACCTTTGGTTATTTTTCTCTTTCATGCTCTTGTTTATGGCTATCTATTGATTAATGGTTGGTGGAATTATAGCGCTAACCTTGGAAGGCTTGTATTTTTCTCTTATGGTGGATTGTCTAAGCATTTTCTTGGAATTGGTATGGTCTTTCACTTTCATGCTATCATTTGTTTCAATTCAAGATTATGGTGCTAGGAACTAAGTGGGAAGTATAAGGATTTACACCCCCACTCTAGTATCCATCATTTTTATGCTTAAGATTATTAATGTTGCAAGGGTTTGTTTGGGGAAGTAAGAGGATTTACACCCCTCATCTTCAAACCCTAACTAGATATACTTGCCTTAGGGAGTAAGAGGGTTTACAACCACAAGGAGATATAATATCTAGTTCTTTATACTTGACTCCATTAACCCTTATTTGAAGGCATTAGTCTTTTATTCATTGAATTAGAGATATAAATTTGTTTCCTAGGGAAACATAATTTTTGCTAGTTTCAAGTCTATCTTTTGGAGAAGTGTTCCTTGAGCCTTGAGATATGTTTCCTCATTGAGGTGTCATCTTTCTCCCAATAATTTAATTTCTGTACTAAATTGTTTCCTACAGCCATAAGGTTGCAGAAAACCCTAACCCTAGATCACTAATATCTCACAAGCCAACCCTACGAATATCCCTAAAATTTGCTCACCTAATCTACTAACTAGGGCACACTTTTTAAGCTAATTTGGGGAACTTTTTGATGGTTGATTTTTCTGTTGTACACCTATGAATTCTACATCCATAAGGTTGATAATTTGCTGCACAAATTTACTTTATAACTGCTTTCTTTATTCAGTCTCAAAGTGCTATACTTAAGTCATAATTGATTGTTATTTTCATTGATGATATTGTTAGTTAACATTGTGCTTTTACATGTTGATTTGGATATATTTATTGGTTGATATACCTTAGTTAATAAAATTTGTTATTAGGGACATCAAGCTTCACCTGCTTTGTCCACTTGATTATATTGGAACACATGTTTGTTTCTCTTGTGTCTCGGGCAGGTTCTTCAACATTTGCAGGTTACTCAAAATACTTGGCAACCCTTGGACTTCATCGAGACCTCATTCCAAGACATTTATACCATTTATACTTGAATTCTAGTGGCTCACTTTTCATCATCATCCATATATGTCTCATTCCCCCTAGGGTCATCGATATCACCTCCCTAGAGTGACCTAGTCACCATTGAAGTGTGGGACCTACAATGAGGTGACATTGGGTGTAGTGTTCCTTAGTTGTAGAACTTTCTTTTTTGGTTAGGTTGGGCTTTTCCCAGCCTATAAATTGTGATATAACAAGCCCAATGTGCACCGACATGCACATAAAAACAACACCCCAGTGTTGATATAGTAATATGCACCATTAACAGCTATAAACAGAAGAAAAAAAAAACACAAAGAAGTGTTCCACTGTAAACAAAGCTTAGATGTACTCATTCTAACCTAGTGCTCGACAACATGATTCCCTAGTGTGTACAACTGTATAGCGTACTGAGGCATGGTAAAATAAAAAAAAACTTACCATATCGTTTTTCATTATTACATCCCATTATTTTCTTCAAATTTCTCAAATAAGCATTGGTGTCCACTCTCATTCCATGATTGACACATTTGCAGTGCTCTACAGTTAGTTTGATAGCTCCACCAATAGATTCCACAAATTTCCAAATTTTGGAAAATATTGCAAAATTTCATTTCTTTTCTATGGTGAAACCATGCCTCCTCGAGAGATAAGAGACCAAGCAAATTGTTTATTTCCTTGTTATTTTCATTTTCATTGCATTAAAATTTGAAATTGGCCTAAAATTTGGTATGTTTTGTTTTTGTTTTTTTATATTCCACATGGTGCGTTTAAACACTTCGGCTCGCCTTAGAATATGGTGCATCATGTGAATTTATAGGAAGAACTAGGAATGGTGTGTATATAATAAATGAACACACTAGTGTCATTTACATAACACCACCATGAAAATGTTGAAAATTAAACAAAACGATGCGCCTTTTTGGACGCATGTTACCGGTGCGTTATAAAACACAACACACCATTAAACAAAAGGTCTGTTCTTGAAGAAGAATGGAACACTAGTGCATTCCATTAACCAATCATACCATTTGGATTTCGTTATGGAAAAAATAGTCTTGAAGTGCATCACTATCAAACAACCACATCGATGTTATTTACATCAAGGCACCGGGTAAAATATACAACATTTTAACATACCGATGTGCCTTATGCAATGACCTGTAAATGATGTGTTCAATTTAACTAACCTCACTACCAAGTTTCTATTATAAAAAAGTTAATATAGCGATGTGTACAAGTACACGAAATGCACCAAGGTTATTCATAGCATAGCACCGAGACAAATATTTAAAAATTTATCATAGCATTGTGTCTTATAGAACACCCCGTTATTGATGCATCCTAAAAGACAAAACACTACTAGACCCTGTTTCTCCAAGGAACATAGAGAAGTGGTGATTTCCCTATAACAAACAACAACACCCAATTTATAATAAAAAATTTAACAAATTGGTGTGTTTCGTAGAACCAACTGCACTAAGTCACATAAAAAATATGTAAAATGGCATAGTGGTTCATCTTATGGGATGCCCCATAACTGGTGCATTAGAGAACACAATGCATTGATAAATACATGTCAATGCTCAGTGCTTGATATAGCACACTGGATGTGGTGTGTATTATCTATTATAATAGCACCATTTACTTTTCCACATTTTTTTTTCAAACATAAATTAATTTCATTTTTTGATAAATTCAAAATATTTATATACGTGTGTGTTTTATAATTTCAATTTTTTTTATCTATATATATGTGCCTAAAAATAATTTTATGTGAATCAGAGATGATGATGATGATGAGCACAGGAGCAGTAGTAGAAACGTCCAAAAGAAAATAAAATGACAAAGTACATATACAAACCTCCACAGTTAAATTCCGTGGAGGTTTTGGTTTGTGGAGTAAAGAACAGAGGTCACTCTTAGGTGCCTCTCATTATTTATCGAACAAACTCATTCCTCTTCCACTCCCTCAATGCTCAAGATCACATCTCCTCCTCCACGGGCCACTCAACTTTCTCCAAGATATTGTCCTCATCATTCCTATATCCACAATATGAACTAGGGTAAATTTGCTTGTAAATCACATACCTAAACCTCCTCTTCTTCACCTCAAGGGAGGTTATCGAATAGCTCTTTAAGTCCAAAGAGAAATTTCATAGCTCAGAAGTATGTGTAATCATGGCCCTTCTCGGTTTCACTGGGAACATCAACTCCATTCCCTTCCAAGGTCGTCATCTTGGCCCCTACTTTGGCATAATTATGACTACCAAGTTCTACGATTATATATTCCCAGTTCCCCTTTGGCCTGATCAACAAGAAAGGAACTATGGTGGATGTCTTAATTATAGTACTCTATCAACCTCAATAATTACCTAAGTCCCATATTGTATATTTAATAGAAGTTAATACATTTGCAAAACAATCGGTGATCCATAAGCTTCTCTAGCATGCCTTATTGTTGAATATCAAGCATTTTCTTGGCCTTGTCCTGCTCCTCCATGAGCTCCTCACTTGTGTATTTACTAAGAATCTCATGTTTATTCTTCTCCAAAACTATACACTTGATCAATTTCTCATCTGGAAGGGGCACATGGACAAAAAACTCTCACTCTCTATGTTGTCAGTTTCCCATGTCCTGCTCTCCCATTTATTCCACCACATCCTCCTCTTCCTTGAAACAAGACCAACTTAATGAAAATTACATCTCCAATATTGATCATCAACTTGTCCTCCTTCTTGAAAAAATCGATCCTCTACCACCCCCTTAGTAAATATCATACTTCGAACTCCTATTCTTCACCTCGAGGGGCTTATCAAATATATCTTTGATGCCAGGGAGGAACTTCGCAACCCCACTTGTACAATAGGTTGTTGGAAGATTGTAACATGCCATCTTCCAACAATCAATTTTATAAGTGGGGCTAGGAAATTCCTCCCCGAAATCAAATATTTATTCGATAAGCTCCTTGACACAAAGAAGAAGAGGTCTATGTATGATATTTACAAGTGAATTGATGCTAGTTATTATGGCTACATGGATGATGAGGATAGTATCTTAGAGAAAGTTAAGCGGCTCACAGAGGAAGAGATGCAAGCTAGAGTGACAAGGGAGTGACAGAGGATCAAGTCTATCAAGAAGGAGGCCAAGTTGATGGTCAAGACTGGGGAGGTCATTTTCATTAACCCAATCCTATTTAAGGAAGAGGAGGATGTGGTGGAAGAAATGGGAGAGTGGGACAAGGGAAACCAACAATAGAGAGAGCGATAGTTCGTTGCCCATGTGACCTTCTGGATGAGAAAGAGATTGAGTGCATAGAAGAAGAAATAAGATCTTATTAGTAAATATATGATTAGGGATCTCATGGAGGAGCACATCAAGGCCAAGGAAATGATTAATATTCAACGATAAGTAATGTTCATGAAGAAGCCTTATGGATCATAATTTTTTTTATTTCAAATGTGTTTCTTAATTTCTATTAAATATACAATATGGGCCTTATTTAATTCTCGATGTTGACAAAGTATTATAATTAAGACATCCACTATGGTTTCTCTCTTGTTAATCAAGCAAAATGGGCACTGGGAAGCTCTAATAATAGAGCTTGGCGGTCCTAATTATGCCAAAGTATGGACCAATATGACAGACTTGGAAGGTAATGAATTTGATGTGGTTGGTGCCATTGGGAAGGGCCCTGATTATAGATACTTCAAGGCTGTGAAATTCCTCCCTGACAGCAAAGATATATTTGATAACCTTGTCAATGTGAAGAAGAGGAGGTGTAGTTATGAGATTTAAAAACAAATTGATGTCAATTCATATTATGGATACAAGAATGACAAGGATGGTATCTTGGAGAAATTTGAGCATCATGTGGAGGAGGAGATGCAAACCAAAGCATTGAGGGAGTGGTAGAGGATTGAATCGACACACTAAAGTATAAGAGCATAGAAGAGTGATTTTCTCCACAAAGCACAACCTCCATAAAAATTTAATTGAGGATGTTTGCATACATAATTTTTCAATTAAATTGTTTGTTGGTGCATTTTTACATAACAACTACATCAGTGCACTTTCAATCGCACTGACATGCTATAAACAATGTAGCACACATGTATGTTATGTTTTTTGATATCATGTTGATGTTGTTGTTGTTTGATTTATAAAATGCATTGTGTGTATGCTAATGATTTCTTTGTTTTTAAATTAAAGTTGAGATGTGTCACTCATTAGAATTTAAAGTTTCCATATAATGTTTAACTTTAGTTTTATGAAATCGTTTAATTTGGATTGTGATTGCAAAAAACTATAACCATTAATATTTTTGAAATAATTTTCAATACTAAGACGGGGGTGTTGAAGCAGTATTGTTGTTTTTTATTTTTAATAGTCACTTTAAAACATTAATTTCATCAATACACAACAATGGATCAACTATGAAGTACAAGAAACACAATTTTGTCTTAAAAACAAATATTATTTTAACTGAAAATACAATGTTTATATATTAATTACAAGATGCAACTTTTGAGAGACAGCAATCCCTTTTGAGCACCAATTCAAGGAGACACCAATCCTCTATTTTCCAAGAACCAACTTGAGGAAGCACCAACTCCCTGTAAATCAGGCTCCAACTTGTAAAAGACTCCAATCCTCTATTTTTCAAGAACCAACTTGAGGAAGTTGCAACTCCCTCCTTCAAGTTTCAAACTATAGAGGACTCCAATCCTCCCTTGCTCCTCCATTCCACCCTCACTTTATGTGAATGTTTCTATTTCTTCCTTGGACTCTCTCTGTGTTTTGATCTTTTGAATTAGACCATAGAGACATTGTCTTTCCACTATACTTTTATGTTTTTATAGTATTCCAATAGGTATGAAATTGAAACATTGTGTCTTTTTGTATGAACCAATGCATCTCTTTATTTAATTCAATAATGCTAACATTTTTTCATTCATTTTTCTTTATCTTCAATTCAAAAGACTTAAAATTATGTGTAAGTTGTTCAACATTAATGGAATATCTTGGTGCTAAAAATTGTTTACTGTTGTTGTAATAGTTCTTTGAACAAACCGTGATCCTAAGGTGTTAATTATCTTAATCATATTTTTTAGTTCTTATGAGTTGATCTCAATTATGGATTGATTCTTCTTATTTTGGTCTCTCACTTCCATATTGATCCAATGATCTACGATCAATCTTCATTGTCCATTGTCGATCCAATCATTGTTCCTCTATCGTTACTCCAAGCATATTGTATTTGTTGGATCATTGAAGATCAATATGTCTGGCCCGTAAACAGGAGGCTTATAGCCTATCCATCTCACCAACATGGAATTCTCTATTTTAAAACAATTATAACTCTAGTTGTTTATATGACATGAAATTATCAACCACTCAAGCAACAAGTCAAATCAGAAAATAAAATAGAGTCGACCACTCAGAAGTCAAAATGAGAAAAAATGAGTTGGCCAAAATGCAAGTTGTGTCGAGGCAAAGTAAGTTGACCAAAGTCATTTTTCCCAAGAGTTAAGAAATTCAAGTCAAAGTTATCAAGTTGAACTCGAAGACAATGCAAATTGAATTTATCCAAGTCGAAGTCGGAGGCAATTGATCTGAAAATGGTAAAGACTTGTATTCTTGAAAATATTTGCAACTTTTAATTCAAGTGTTCTTATGCAAATGGATCAATTTTGCAAACACAACTTTTATAGAAATTACATATTCAAGATGCATATAAATAGCATCAAATAACAGTGAACAGAAAACACATAACACAGCAAATGATAAAGGAGTTCACCCCTCTCTTGGGCTACATCTCCTGGTCCAGCTTCCAATGGATATTTTGTATTATTTGTTCAAAGTGCTAAAATATGTTCTTTACAATGCTCGAAATGCCAAATAGATGGCTCCAATGGCTTCATAACATCCAAAAACCCCTAGCTGGGCTTTTTCGGCACCTCGTTTGGCCAAAAATTGAAGAAGATAGGCTTCCTGGAAGTTCCCCTTCAAACTTGTTGTCTCTGGATCACCAAAATGCACCTCTGTGTCCTTAACCTAGCCCCGAATCGCATATATGTGTTAAAACCCAGCACCGGGTGCAACCGCAAAATGGTGCGAACTGTAGGACAGTTAGGGCGTGCCCATCCCCTAACCGCCAAGTCCGTGGGCATATGGCCTACCATACGACCGCGCACACATAAAAAAAGGGGCCAAGTCCCAAATCAAATGATAGAGTGACAAGTGTTGGCACGGTTTTATAACCGTTTGTAACAAAACTCCCACGCAATGTATTGACCATCGGTCGTATGTGTTATGGGTTGTGTGGACCACCAGTTATATGTGTTATGGCTCCGTTTGAACTACGCTCGCGGGTAGTCATATGATATATATATATGGACGGGGGCTGGGGCTTAGCCCCAGCCTTGTCCACGCCCAATCCAATACACATTGCAATTCAAATAAAAACAAAACTATTTGGTGGTAAGAATCACTACAGTGGCACACCGGTTGGGTGGCCCGTCCCAAGGCCATACCCCTACTCGGATGTCGCGGGGTCGATTCCTGCCAATTACACAAGTTTTAACCAATGTCCGGGTGACATGTGGTAGCCATTGATTGGGCCACATGTCGCCATCCCATTCGCCAAAAATAAGCCACGTGTCATGCACCAACTCATCAACACGACTGCCAACCAACACCTGCCACATGTCGTACAGCCCTGCCACGTGTCGTATGGCTCTGCCACGTCAACATCCATACGGACTATACAGTCAACACTTTTTTTTTCCCTGTTTGTCGATTTGAATATAACGTGATATCTCTCTCATCCGACGTCTGTTTGAACCCAAACGAGTTGCGTTGGGTTCGTGACAATGAGGCCTACGCTCCTGTTCGATTTGAAGCGATTCCCAGCACTTTGAATTTTGAGCAAAATTTGATCCCCTAGATCAGCAATAGAACTCAAAGTTATCCAAGTTGGATTCAGAGGTGATGCAATTCGAAGTTATCCAAGTCGAAGTCGAATGCAATGCAAGTAAAATTTATCCAATTCAAAGTCGAAGGCAATGCAATTCGAATTTATCCAAGTCGAAGTCGAAGGCAATACAAGTCGAAGTTATCCAATTTGAAATCAAATGCAATGCAAGTCGAAGTTATCCAAGTTGAAGATCAAGAATTCTAATAGAGACTCTTGTACCATACCCTTTTACATATTTTAATGAGTACTAGATTTTTTTCTTTTCCCTTTGCATTTAGAGAGGACAAATTTAGTATCCATAAGTAATCATTGTTTAGACAATGCATGAGTTTGACAATATCTTATGCATAATTTTGATGATTATGACCATAATATTGACCTATTTGCATCAATTCCAATACCAACATCATATACCATCTTTGACATCAATGCCAACACCATAAAATCATGTCCAACATTCTCCCCCTTTGGAATTGATAAAAACAATGTAAAAACATTTTATTTTAATTGAGTTTTTATTGTTTATTCTCCCCCTTTGAAAACAATGGCAGAAGGGATATTTCTCTGCTCCCTCTAAGGTTATACTCCCCATGTCCATGTACTCCTCCTCTGATGAAAACTATGCAATTCAATTAGATTTGGAGATTACCCCCAATTTATGTCTAAGGTATTCAAAAGTAACCCTAGGTAAAGGTTTTGTGAATATATATGCAACATGTTCTTTAGTATCCACATATTCCACTTTAACAACTTTTTGAGAAATATGTTCCCTTAAAAAATGAAATTTTATTGGGATATGTTTGGTTTTTTAGTACATGATATGATTCTTAGAAAGGTTTATGGCACTGGTATTGTCATGGTTAAGAAGAATTGGATGATCATACTTTATTTGTAAGTCTTCCAGAGTTTGTTTCTTTCAAATTACTTAACTGCAATAGGATGAAGAAACAATATATTCAACTTCTATTGTAGATAGTGATATGGAGGGTTGTATTTTACTTAGCTATGACACAAGACATTTTCCTAGGAAGAATGCTCCTCAACTAGTGATATTTATGCCATACACACTTCCAGCCCAGTTTGCATCAGTATATACAGTTAATGTGAAGTATTTTGTTTTTGGATATCATAATCCAAAATCCAAGGTGCCTTTGAGATATATAAAAATCCTTTTAACTGCCTTCATATGTGTCTCTTTAGGTGCAGATTGAAATCTGGCCACTAATCCTACAACTTGCATATTGTCTGCTATTTTTGTTTTTGCATATAATAGGCTACCAATCATTGATCTATACATGGTTTGGTCTACTTCCGGTGATTCATCATCTTTGATTAGTTTACATCCTGTAATCATAGGAGTGCTCATAGGTTTACAATATTCCATTTGAAATTTCTTCAACATTTCTTTAATGTAGTTGGTCTAGGATATGAATATGCCTTTGTTTGATTGTGAAACTTGTAATCCTAGGAAGAATTTCAGTTCACCAAGCATTAACATCTCAAATTATTTTTTAATTTCTGTAGAAAATTGTTTTCTTAGAGGATTTAGATTAATTCCAAAGATGATATCATCCACATATACTAGAACAATAATCATATTATGATTTTCATTTTTAATGTAAAGATTGATGTCAATAACTCCTCTTTTGTATCCTTGTTGTTATAGATGATTATCAAGTCTTAAAAACCATGCCCTGGGAGCTTGTTTGAGACCATACAATGATTTCTTTAATTTGCATACACAATCTTTATTTTCTGATAATATGAATCCTTCAGGTTATTCTATATAAAAAAATTCCTAAATATTTCCATTTAATAATGTTGATTTGACATCCATTTGATATATTTTGAAGTTTTTAAAACATGTAAATGCCAAGAACATTTTGATAGCTTCTAATCTGGCTATTGGGGAAAAAAATTCCTCAAAGTCAATCCTTTCTACTCGTGCATATCCTTTGTACACTAATGTTGCTTTATTCCTTATAATTTGACCATCTTCATTAACTTTATTTTTTTAAATCCACTTGGTCCCTACCACATTTTTGTCTATTGGTCTTGGGACAAGTTCCCAGGTCTGATTCTTCTCTATTTGATCAAGCTCTTCATTCATGGCTTTAATATGATCTTCATCTTTTCTAGCTTCTGTAAATGTTTTGGGTTCTATTAGGGAGAGCATTGCTTGTTCTGATTCATATGTTAGACTTATTTTTGTTTCAACTCTAGCACATTTGTTGCTTATGATTTGACTTTCAGGATGATCTCTTTGTACTCTTTTTTATGGTGCTTTTGACTTTTTTCTTGGTGATTCTTCCTCTTCATTTTCTTCTTCACTTTGTGATTCTTCTTCTTGTATTTATCCAGATCCTTCTTCTTGATCATCATCTTTTCTTCTTTCATCAACTGGTGAATTGTATTGAGATTTGATTCTTCTTGATGTTACATCATCCACCTTTACATTTTAAATTTCCATAATTTTCTGCATCCTCGGATTATAGCATCTGTAGGCATTTTTATTGGATGAGTAACCAAGAAATATACCTTCATCTGATTGGAATCAAATTTTTCTAGATTATCATCATCTCTTTTTATATAGCATTTGCTACCAAAGACTCTTAAGTGTTTTACTGATGTTGGTTTACCAAACCACAATTCATATGGTGTCTTGTCATGGTTAACTCTAATCTATGCTCTGTTAAGTATATATATTGTTATATATATTGCTTCTCTCCAATGGATATCTGGGAGGTTGGCTTCATTTAACATAGTTCTGGCTACTTATTGGACAATTCTATTTTTCCTTTCAGCAACTTCATTTTGTTGAGGAGTTCTTGGAGCTGAAAAGTGTCTTTTAATTCCATGAGTTTTACAAAAGTCATTGAATGCATCTGAGGTAAACTCCCCTCCATTGTCTGATCTTAGGCACTTTATTTTGAGATCAATCTCATTTTCAACATGTTCTTTGAAGGCTTTGAATTTTTTGAATGCTTCTGGTTTCTCTTTAAGAAAAGAGACTCAAGTCATATTTGTATAGTCATCAATGAATAAAATGAAGTAATGTTCATCTTGCATGTTTTTAGTTCTTGTTGGTCCACAGAGGTCAGTATGAACAAGTTCTAATGGTTTTGATGTAGAGTATTCTTTTGTCTTGAATCTTACTCTTGTCTTGTTTCCATGTTGGCATTGCCTACAAACAAAGTTTGAAGGTTTAATAATCTTTGGGATATCTCTCACAGTTTCCTTTTTATTGACTTTTATCAAATTATCAAAACCTATATGTCCCATTCTTTTGTGCCATAGCCAACTTTCGTCTATTTGGCTCATGCAACATTTTTTTTCTTTTTCAATGTTTAAGATATAAACATTGCTTGGCGTCCTTGGTGCAACAACCACTAGTTTTCCCGAGTCTTCTTTTCTAATTTCACATTTTTTAGAGTCAAATAGGAGTATGTGTCCTTGATCACATGTTTATCTCAGATTGAGGATATTAGGCTTCAAATTTTCAACTAATAGCACATTTTTCTCTTTAGCTTTATTATTTCCTAGACTGACTATGCCCATTCCAAGTATCTTGGCAGAGACATTATCTCCAAATGTAACACTTCCTTTTTCTTTCCTTTTAAGACTGAGGAATTTTTCTTGATATCCATTCATATGCTTTGAACATCCACTGTCAACATACCATTGACTCCTTTTATCTTTAGCATATAAGGCTACCTTACACTCTGTTTCTTTTTCTTCCATTTGTTTTTCTTTCCATGACTTCTTATGATTTTCTTCTTGAATTTTGGAAGTTTTTATGGGAAGATTTGGTAGTCTACAGTCACTAGAATTGTGACCATAATTATTGCATTTGTGGCATTCAACATTGTAATTTTGAAGTGGAGAGAATGAATTATAGTTTTTGTTCTCTTGATTATTATTATTCATGTTGTTCTTATAATCATATATTTGAATATTTTTATGATTGTATTATCCATAAGCTCTACATTGTAATGCTTTATGCCCAAAATTATTGCAAGAGAAACAATATCTAAGAAAGAGATGTTGGTACCTTTTTGGGGGAGTTCTTCTTGTAGTTGTATTTTTTATATATTCATTTTCTTTTGAAGGGAGAGCAGATTTATGTTGATTAGAATCAGTCTTTATTTTGCTATCTTCCTTTTTGAAAGAGCTTTGAAGAGCGGTTGCATAACCTTTTGGATTTTTATCAGTTTGTTGAGATGTAGAGTTAGATCCTTTATTAGAATTCTTTTGATCATAACCTAGTCATGACTTATTTCTTGATGATCTTTGATTGTTAAGAATATCATCCAAGATTCTTGAACTATTTTCAAATCTTGATTGATTGTTTCCTTTCTCAAAGTCTCTTTTTAGAGAAACAATTCCAGCCTCTAGATTTTCACAGTCTAGTTGTTTTTCATTGAGTTATTTACTTATGACCTCTTCAATTATTTTGGCTTCTTGGAGTTGTGCTTTTAAGTAAATAATGACTTGTTATGATTCATTGATGGTTATTGA
The DNA here is from genome assembly GCA_010110895.2 of Picea sitchensis. Taxonomy (NCBI): domain Eukaryota; kingdom Viridiplantae; phylum Streptophyta; class Pinopsida; order Pinales; family Pinaceae; genus Picea; species Picea sitchensis. The sequence goes on from SNQJ01S0019399.1 coordinate 95,008, forward strand.
AACTTCTCTTTTCTTGATTTTTTTTTTCCTTCATATTCTAATAGTTGTTCTCTTAATGATTTGTTCCTCTTTTTATATTTTCTCAATTCTTCAAGAGCACTAATAAGTTCTCCTTCAAGGTCTACTTCTTCTTCAACTTCATATTTTTCTTCATTATCATCAACAACTTTATTTTGAGATTTTATGCCCATGAATAAAAGTATTGTCTCATCATCTTCACTCATGTCAGATGAACTATTGTCTTCTTTGGAGTAGAAGTTTTTTTTTTCTTGTAAAATTTCTTCTTGTTTCCAGTTTTTCTCTTCTTAAGTTATTCATGGTTATAAGTATATTCATGACCACTATCCATCTGCTTGGGATAGGGACATTTGGAGGCAAAATTCCCAACATTGCCACAGTTGAAGCACTTTAAGGGTAACTTTCCTTTATATTTCCCAGACCCTTTCTGGAGTTTCCTTATAAAATTGGCCTCTTCTTCATCTGATATGTTTGAGTGATTTTAATTTGGCACATGCTCATGGTTCTTTGTTGCTTTTGATTCTTTGAAGGTTGTTTCCATTTTTTATGACTTTTCTTGCTCGGTTCTCATTTCATAGGCTATAATAATCCCATGAAGTTCATCCATTGTAATTGTGTCAAGGTATTCTCGATATTCCAAGGTAGACACCTTGGCATCATATCTCATTGGTAATGATCTCAACAACTTTTGGACAATAATTTTGTCTTTAAATTCTTCTCCCAGTGCTCTGATTGAATTGACTATTTCATCCACTCTTTGAAAATATTTTGTAATGTTTCCTTCCTCTTTCATCTTCAGACTTTCAAGTTTCCCTTGAAGTTTGAGTTGCTTGAATTTCCATCTCCTTCATAGATGACTTTAAGTTTGTCACATATTTATTTTGTTGATTTACAATGCATCACTTTTACAAATATAGGATTAGCTAATCCACCTAGAATTGCATTAATAGCCCTTGAATTATCATTACAAAGTTTCTTTGCAGCAACATCTAAAAGTGCAATAGTTGGTGTAGTGTAACCATTTACCACATATAGAAAAACATCACATATAAGAGCCATCAGGTAACTTCTCATCCTTATACTCCAAAATGCATAATCATTTCCTTTGAACAATGGTGCTTTGTTGGAGGAAATTCCTTCTTTTAGATCCATTGGATTTCTCAAAATCTTCCTTCAAGTGGTTAGACTATGGTAAAGGAACCTTCTCTGATACCAATTGTTGAAATAATGTTCAATACTAAGAGGGGGGGTGAATCAATATTGTTGTTTTTATTTTTATTTTTAACAATCACTTTAAAACATTAATTTCATCAATAAATAACAATTGATCAACTATGAAGTACATGGCACTGAGTTTTATCTTAAAAACAAATATTATTTTAACTTAAAATACAATGTTTGTATATTAATTACAAGATGCAACTTTTGAGGGACACCAATCCATTTTGAGCACCAACTCAAGGAGACACCAATCCCCTGTTTTATAAGAACCAACTTGAGGAAGAACCAACTCCCTATAGATCAGGCTCCAACCTGTAAAGGACTCCAATCCTCTATTTTTCAAGCACCAACTTGAGGAAGCTGCAACTCCCTATTTCAGGCTTCAACCTGTAGAAGACTCCAACCCTCCCTTCCTCTTCCCTTCCACCCTCATTTCATGTGAATGTTTCAAGTTATTCCTTAGACTCTGTCTGTGTTTTGATCTTTTGAATTAGACCACAAACAAACTCTCCTTCCACTATACTTTTTTGTTTATGTATTATTCCAATAGGTATGAAATTGAAACATTGTGTCTTTTTGTATGAACCAATGCACCTCTTTATTTAATTTAATAATTTTACTAATATTTTTTTAATAATTTTTTTTATCTTTAATTCAAAAGACTTCAAATCCCTTGTAAGTTGTTTAGCATTAATGGAATATTTGGGTGCTAAAATATATTTACTATTGTTCTAATAGTTCTTTGAACAGACCCTAATCCTGAGGTGTTAATTATCTTAATCATATCTTTTAGTTCTTATGATTCGATCTCAGTTATGGATTGATTCTTCTTGTTTTGGTCTCACACTTCCATATTGATCCAACAATCTACGATCAATATTTGTTGTCCACTATCGATCTAATCATTGTTCCTCTATAGTTACTCTGTGCATATTGTATTTGTTGGATCATTGAATATCAAGATGTTTGATTCGTAAACAAGGAGGATTATAGCCTATCCAACTCACCAACACAAAATTCTTTGTTTTAAAAAAATTATAACTCTCATTTTTTATATGACAAGAAATTCTTGACCACTCAAGCCACAAGTCGAGTTGGAAAATAAAATAGAGTTGACCACTCGGAAGTCTAAATGGGAAAAAATGAGACGGCCAAAGTGCAATTCAAGTCGAGGAAAAGTAAGTCAAACAAGAATCAATAAATGAAAGTCGAAGGTATCAAGTCGAAGTCAAAGGAAATGCAATTCGAAGTCATAGGTAATGCAAGTTGAAGTTATCCAAGTCGAAGTCAGAGGAAATGTAAGTCGAAATTATCAAAGTCAAAGTCGAAAGAAATCCAATTCGAAGTTATCTAATTCAAAGTCAAAGACAATGCAATTCAAGGTTATCCAAGTCAAAGTCGAAGGAAATGCAAGTCGAAGTCGAAAGCAATGAAAGTTGAAGTTATCCAAGTCAAAGTCAAAGGCAATGCATGTCGAAGTTATCCAAGTTGAAGATCAAGAAGTCTGATAGACACTCTAATACCAAACCCTTTTACATATTTTAATGGGCACCAGATTTTGATCTTTCCCCTTAGCATTTAGATTGGACAAATTTAGTATCCATAAGTAATCATTGTTTATACAATGCATGAGTTTGACAATATCATATGCACAATTTTGATTATTATGACCATAGTATTGACCTCTTTGCATCAATGCCAGTACCAACATCATATACCCTCTTTGACATCAATGCCAACACCAAAACATCATGTCCAACAAATACTATATAATGTTTAATTCTTCTTCAAGGTGAATTGTTTGTTATCCAACAAATACCATATAATGTTTAGTTCTTCTTCAAGGTGAATTGTTTGTTGTCCAACAGAATACAATATGTTGATTAAACATGTTTACAAAGAAAAATACATAAATATGATGAGTGAAAATATTATGATTTGAATAATTGTGTATTTTTCATATATTGTAATAATAGCATTATGATATAATTATTCACTAATAATAATGATGATGTAATAATAATGTTTTTTATTCCGCGGATGGGGTGTTATCCACTATTATTGAGCTAGATATGGCAAACCACAGCATCTAGAATCACGGGCCTCGAGCTAGGTGTGGAAGCATGGGAAGCTCTCTACTGCATGATTGGGATATTAATGTTGTTTAGTACCCTCGACACTTAAACCTTCACGAGGATCTGTAGTACAACACTATTGATGCAATGGCTCTTAACTTTTAGTACTTGGCTCTTATGATGACATTAATGACCCTTACTGTGTCATGCGAAAGTGGAATGATGGAATATTTGCTCCTGGTTTTCATCAATTATGCAACCTCCATTCCAATTTGGTATTGTTTCTCCCATTGTTGGCATTGGAATAAGCATAAGGTTGTTTCAGTTTGGGTGACAAAGGCTGCTACAGGACTCACCATGCCATGCAAAATGGGATTCTCCAAACATGGCAAAGGTGAGCATATTCCTCCTGGGCATATTTCCAATGGTCCTGGAAGCACTAGATCTGGAAGCAAGAGGCATAGGTCTATGAATTCTCCACAAATATCAGCCTTTGCTCGTCAACATGATAGTGGGAATAATTATAACGAATGGGGATGCAAAATAGAATGGTTCAACCATCATGGAAATTCATTGGGGTTTGCTCCAATGTCTTTACTGGGTCTGTTCTCTCCTTCTAGTGATCCACAACTCTCTCCTCTTGAGACATCTAGCCATGAATTTGGGGAATTCTCTTCTAGATCTCCTCGTCCGATGGGAGCATTTAGTGCATTCATGATGCCTTGGGAATCCTCCAACAATTGATCTTTGAGCTATGTAGTGAGGTAGACGACCTAAAATTCTGTCTAGAGCTAATAGACCATCGAATCTCTATAGTAGTGGCAATGAATGACAATCCCGGTTCTTTTTAAACTCAGGATACAACATGCATGCAATTGCCTATTCTCCTTCCCTTGGGGTGATTCGATGACACTTCTATTGAAGGCCAGGTTTAGTTCTCAGATTAAATGTCTTTGTTTTAGCAATAAGATTATCTTTTCACTTTTGTTGTATTGGCCATCTCTCTGGTCTAGACTCTACTATATATTTAAGTTTTTAGTTCAATTTTTTTGTGTGAGGCACATTATACTAGACATTGTGTTGGTGTCGAGTTGGTTTATGTCCATGGAAACTCTTGCCCCAACATAAATTTGTATATTTGAAATGTTTTTTTATGAAAGGTAATACATAGACTACTTACTTACAAAAAAAAAATGTTCTTTTATTAATTTTTATTATTCAAATATTACAAGACAAAGTTATAATCTAATTGTTTACTAAAATCACAATTGTTGTTTTCATTTTTTCCAAAGCTTTTATTAATTTATATTATTCAACTATTATAATATATTAAATTTATTTAATTACATTTAAATTACTAAGTATAAAGAATATATAATGATAAATTTTGATATATACACTTTCGATGAAATGGTTTTACAATTTTTAACTCTATTACCAACTTTATGAACCTTCTATTGAAAAAGCATGTAAAAGTATGTAAGTATTAGTTGAATCTTTTATTAAAAATATATGTTATTGCATTTTGTTGATTTTGTATCAACATGTATGCAAATATTGGATTTGGTTATTGAATGAAAAATTAATTTGAATAATTACTCTTATGAAATGATATTTTTTCATTTATTTATTGATAACACTATAATACTTGTTTATAATTAAATTTGTAATTGTTATATTTAAAAAAATATTATTTAAAAACTATAATTAATTAAATTTAAATGATTAAATATGAAAATGTAATCATTAATAATAATGAATTTTAATAGAGAAAATTTGTTTTAAATGACTTTATGATTTTTTTCTTTACCGCCAACTTTATGAATCTCCTCATAAGGAATTTAGATTTGGTTAGTGAAGAAAATAATTAATTTGTTAAGGTTAAAAGAATACTAAATTAAATTAACTTAGATTATTATTTTAAAATATAAAAAATATTAATAAAACTCAATAAATAAAATAAACAAATGTCCCTATGTATATTTTATAGGACCTAGTCCCCATATTTGATGTATTGATTGTAACATGCAACCAACCACTTTATAAAGAAAATGTCAAATTAGGCAATAGTAAATACATTTACATTAGTTCCATTGAAAATCCAAAAATACAATTACTCAATCATGTTTTTCTTATGCCTCAAGAGAACGTCTAAAGGTAGACCCAATGCAAGGAATTTTTTATGAGCATTTGGTGGTCTACGAAAGTTATAGTTTATTAATAACTCGTCACGAGGAGACAAACTACATATTGCATGCACAAAAACAAATATGGATGCCTTCCTTTTCATAAAGAACTATTTGTCATTGGAGTGTTCCTCAAAGGAACAATTTTCACTAAATAATGAGGACCTATAAATATCTATGAACCCTGCAATGTTCCCATGAGTTTGTGGACAACCATCGATATATAACAAGTTTTTCCTATTAAATTTTTCAGAAGCATAACCATTCATGCACATACTATACATGGAAATGATATGTTTGTATTTAACAATATTTAAGTAATTAAACCGACTATAAAGAGGACCACAAAATGGCATAAGTGTTATTAATGGTTTGGAAAGAATGGATACATGTGAAAGGGTAAATGACCCAAGATTTACAACATATATTTAGACTTGGCAATCATATAACTATTACCCAAAAAAGAGAATTTAGTTCCAACACTAGGCATAGGCATGGAAGACGGTCAAGTGCCACACAAAGTTCAATTGTAACAATTTTGGTATTTACTTTGCAGATGGACAAAAAGAGGAAAGTCATTGCTACCTTCCAACAATTGAACGTACTTTGGTGTGTACTTGGACAATTTTTCTCTTAACTCATACAACTTTTTGGATCTCCTAGTAGAAATGTTTTGGGTAGTATTGATATCATAATTTGGCTCAATATAAAACTCCATTTGAATCAATAGAAGGAGATGGATTGAACAATTTAGGATGAAATTTAGTTGATAAAGCTTCCAAATTTTCAAAAAATGATCATATGAAAGTGTTCCTATGTGTCTTTTTTATATCACTTGCTAGATTCTTGACCACGGTGGGACATATTAGACCATCAACTTTGGGTATTCAATCATTAATATAATGGGACAATGTGACACGTGGAGGGTTCTTCTTCAACCCTTTACATTTTGAACAACCACATACTACTAGGGTGTGAAAAAAGAGATCCAATTCATGGTGTAATACCATTGACCCAAGCTGATTGTTGGAACATGGCATGTTACAATTGGCAAGGTAAAGTAGTTATCCATTTTCATAAAAAAAATTATTGTGGTATATTTCTCCTCATAAGAGCTTGTGGCATATTTTGACTAGCGGAATATCTTGCACATCTGAACTCGATCCTGAATGATGATCCTAGAAAATTCAATAAACAATTATTCAAATGCACATGCATAAATGACATAAATTCAATTAGATAAATGAATTCTAAATAAAATGTAGACTTATTTCAAACGGAAAGGGAGAACTTGACAAACTTACAACGATATGAAATGATATGGAATGAGATGGAATATGAAGAATTAGCCATTTGTTATTATAACCTTTTTTTCCCTACGTTTGAGCCAAAACCATCATCAATACATGAACAAATTCTTAAAAGAAATTTTTGGAAGCATAGAGAAATCTAACTTCAAACATAATTTTGAATGGATTTTAAAAGTTATCAGTGCTATTAATTAGTTAAATATGCCCTAGTGTGTCTATATATAAGAAGGCATCAATGCGCTAAATTATAAAAATCAATGAAGAGTCACCTTTGTTACTACCTCCACAAAATTTAATTGTGGAGGTTCACATTTCTATTATGTCACTAAAATTGAAACCAGTGTTTTTGTACGTGGATAGCTCATCGGGGTGCTTAAAATTGTGTAGCACACTAATTGTATAGAGAAAAAACAAACGAAATTTTTTAAATGTATATATGTTTTCATCGGTGCTTTTATACATACAAAGCACACTGGTGCTCTTTACAATGCACTGACACTTTAAAGTGCATCGGTTTTCTTTAAAATGCATTGGTGCACTAAACTATATAGCGCACAAAAAAGGTAATTTACAAATAAAGAAAGCTTGGGTTTATCATCAATGCGCTGAAATACACAATTAAAAAATGACAAAGAATTTCATTTTTCGAAATGTATGTGTCTATAAATTAAAACACTATACATTATTTCATTCTTTTGGAAAAATTTAGAGAGGAGATTTGTGTAAGAGAGATTTACCAACAAAGACTTTGGAGTGGGTTGATTTTTTCGAAGAAACAAATTTGGAAGGGATCATTGTAGGCCACATAAAAATATACGGAGGATAAATTGTAGGTATATGATTTCATTCTATTAATGATCTCAATCTTTCCCTATTTGATTCAAAATATTTTTAGTGCATTCTCAAAAGAAATAAAAGGGTTTCATAGTTATCTTCGGTATTGGAAGCCCTATCTTTCTTGTTGTTTTTCTTGGTTCCCCTCTCTATATTTCACAAGGGGATTTTATTTTTTTTAAGCTATAGATTTTACAGGGTTATTTTACTTGTATATGGATCATTCAGTATTCGTTGCAATGGTACCACTCATTGCATTGGATCCCAAACCCCGTCATTGTCGGGTTTCTTTTCAAAAAACATTTTTGCAGTGCACGATGTGTACTATACATTAATGTCACATCGATGCACATATTTCTATCAACGGCACCGATTAGTTTAAAATATAAATACCAATGATTTTAGTATTATATGTGTGCATATTTGACAATGCATAATAAGTAGTAATGAGAACCGGTGCGTATAGTTATGTTGAGCACACCGGGTCATACTTTATTATTATACGCATCGACATATTATTTTGTAAAAATATTACATAATTTATATATCTGACAAGTCTTGTTATTTTTTATATATATAGAAGATGGTCAATGGAAGTTCAAGGAAAACAACTTATTATAGTGTGTGTGATGATAGCTCATCCCAATAAGAGAAAGAGGGAAGTTCTTTAAGTTTTATTAAAAATTTAACTATATATTTCAATTATTTGTACTTTAAATTAATGATGTGTATTGGTTAATGTGTGACATGCAAAGAAAAAACTTGAAGAAACTTCATAAGATTGTTTGTAATCTGAGTGTCAAAGAGTGTAAAAGATTTATGGAAATGCCACAAAGAGAGGAATTAGGTGGATCAAAAGGTAATCAACATGAATTTTTTTTTTGACTTTTTACTAAAAATGAATTTCTTGACATTAATTGCTAACAAGTTATAAACACTTGATTTCACATTTTTTTAATGTTATGTGGGGACCAATAGCAAAGGAACAGAATGTCATCATGAGGGGAAAAAAATTATGAAGGATTTAAATGATGATGAAGGTTTGGTCATGAGTTCGTTTGGAGTGGCGCTTGAAGTTAATGAGAGGGGAAAATTGTTTTATAGAACTTTGAGAGATACAGTGGAAAGAACATATAGACATACTTTCCACTTAAAATACAAAATTCAATCCAATGATTCCAAGAATCAAGTTATACATAAACCATAGGAACCATTTCTGAAGCAATGGTCAATGAGACCCATGAGACTTGCAATAGAAAAAACTTAAAATAACAAAAAAAATCATTTAAAACATATTAATACTAAACATGTTTTTTTAGGGGCAACAGGTGCAGGAGGGGTCATTATTGATCACAGAGGACAAAGGAAACATAGATATTCATGTGGATTACGACACAAAAAAAAATCATCAAGCAAAATCCTTGGTTGCATACATGGGATTGACATTGAACATGAAGACAAAGATTAGAGAATCATAGTGATAGGAGACTCGGGATTGGTAATAAAAGGACTGAGAGGCGTCAGTCACAACCCCAAGTCCATCATACAATTTTTTTATCAAAGAATCAAAATTGAGGAACAAAAGTTTGGTTCCATGGATTATTATCACATCCTACGTCAGCAAAACCAAGAGGCATACTATCTCACTAAGGAATCCAAATTATTGAACCAAGGGGACTTAAAAGAAAATGAGGTAACCACCACACACTACTTGCCTTGGAAAAATGATTAAAGGGAGAATTGAAGAAATTCCAAACTTTAGCAAAATGGACGGAATGGAAAAAAATGCATTAGAGGAAAAATCAAACATAGTGAACTAACCAACCACAAAAAACATGTTGAAGGGAATGGCATGACCCTCCCCTCTATATTTTCATCCACATCTAGTCGTAACACAACACCAACATCATGCAACCACCTCACATCAGCAACACGAGCACCACACTCCATCTGGAATTCAAATCCTGCTAAGGACATTAGTGCATTTGAAACTCTCCCTCTGCAACCCTTCTCCACATGTCGGATTAACACATCACTGGGAGGAATCATAAGGAATTTAGTTTGGCACGAAAATACGATCATACTTCCAACTTTGAGTTTGTATTCCCCCTCATCATTGCAGGATATGGCAATGGATAGTGCATAAGATGCAGAAGATGGATGGTTCACTGAATATTAATTAGAGGATTGTTTGAGGTTGGCTTCTTTCCTCATAGTAGTTGGAAATCTCACAGAGTATTATTTGGAGGATTTCCTTTGGAGGTTTCTTGAGGATTGTCTGAGGTTCAGGGTAAATAAACCATTGTCCACACAACAATTACAACATCCTTGCAAAATATCAGGGTTACACATCCGGCTTAGCATGTGGCACCAAAGTAGAACAGCCTACGACTGCAACAGTTGTGAAATAGAGGCCCTTAAAACAAAATAGAAGCACCAACAAAGAGAAATCACAACACTTAAAGAAACTCATCATCAATTCAAACAAGTAATGCAAGAAAGGGAGGAGTGTTGTGACAAAGAAATGAAAATAGTGCTTAGGAAGATTAATAGGCACTCATAAAAAATTCATATTCTAGGAAGAGAAAGGAAAGTTTCTCGTGCAACATTTCAAGGCCAGATTGACACCATCCCTTCAGTAAGCTCCCATGCATCATGTGAATTTGACCAGCCTCAACAACAACCATGCACCACTAACAACCGTGACGATGCACACACTTTGATGGATAGAGAGTTAAATCTTCTTTAGCGAGGTTCAAGAAACATATATGTGTGTTTTTCTTTGATCATAACTTAGATGTCATTTCAAGTCAGAAGACTCTCTTTTTGTAAACTTTTGAAAGGTTTAGTGCTCTGAGATAAACATTCCCTCCTGTTCTAAGGAACAAATCTAAACTCAAGAAATATGTAATTCTCGGGATGGTTTTAGCATAACTACAACCTCCTTTTATATATAATACAATTACTCATTTCTTTTAAAAAAAAATACTCAACATGTTTTTTTTATAATATGTTCTAAAAATTACCAAATTAATTTTTTTTTCTATATTTACTTTCATGTCTATTTAAAAAAAATTATTGTGCTTTTTCAATTTTTAGGAATATTATGAAAATTACAAGCGACAAATGAGGGGAAATCCAATACATGCTGGTAGGTATGTCCAAAAAAGTGTACAAGGGGATGGTAAAAGAAATGAACATAATTGCATCACGGGAGGAGGCATCCCAACAACAACGTACATAAGAGGTAATCATTCATTTATTCTTTTATGTACATTGAGCTTAGTTATCATATGAAATACTAATTTTCAATTGTTTTGTTGCAAGAAAGAAAAAAATTGAAACCCATTCAACACATAAGATAGGACGACAAGGAATAAAAGGCTTGATCGCAAAGTTTGTGAGTACTTATGTTTTCAGACTTACTTAAGATTTCATATTTGTTGTGAGATTCAAATTTAAATAATTAGTTTACACTTTTCCATGTATGTCTTCTAATTGGTGCTAGCATACAAATAAGATCCAACTAAACAATTGATCAACAGTGGTTTAAGTGAGGGTTATGAGTATATGTTGAAGTATCAAGGTTTAATTGAAAAAATTATAAGTATCTATGATGTTTAATTTCCCTTGTTTTATAATTAATGGAACAATAAGAAACCTTTATATAAATTATATAGACTATGCTTTGTCATGGTGTAACATCCCCATTATAATCCTCATTTTAATTAATGCATAATGTAGATATAAATATGGCTATGTCCAAGCGATGTAATATGTGAATTGTTTTATGATTTTAATAAAAATAATGTGAAGCCAACTACTGGGAATATGGACATAGATGGGGATCGATTTATCCACAAGAGAGAGGAATGTCTAAGAGTGTCTAAGAGAAATCCAAAGAGGAAATTAATTATTAGTGTTAATTCAACCCAGATTTCTAAATTTTAGTACCATTGGGGATAACTTTTATTTCCTAGTTGAGTGTATGAGAGCCCAACCATTAAATACCTTTCATGAGTGGGTGTAGAAGTGACATCCATAGTTATCAGAAGCATGGGGTTGCAGTACAACAATATTGGGTAGAGTGAGAAGTCAAATGTCTTGGGAAAATAGAGGAATTTTGTATTAGGAAGAATAGACAGTTTTTCACATTCAGATTTTGCATGGACAACAAGGGGAGAAAAAGGAAAAAGAACACTAAAGCTAAACTAAGAAGGTTGGGAGAATTATGGAGCATGCTGAAGCATTTTTGGAGTGTATTGGAGCTAGAAATTGAAGATCCAGGTTGTCGGGCCTAAAGAGTGAACTCCTTGGTGGGTTGCATTGTAACAACAAGTGTTGTTGTTGTTGTTGTTGTTGTTGTTTTCTGGTAGTTTTTCTTGGCAGCAAGTTCCATTGAGTTTCTGAGTTTCTCTTATGAGTTTTATCGTTGTGTTTTACCCTATGCATGGAAATTATTTTTATGGGAATTTGTAGATGATTTTATGGGTGCATTATGTTCTTTTAGAATGTTGTACATGAACTTAGTTATGGGTATCAGATTTTAGTTAAAAATATGTTCAATTCGTCGCTGGTAAGCTACAGGAATTAATCAGCAAAAGAAATTTCCATATTTATGTGTTTTTTCTGCAAATAATGTTCCTTGATTAAGCTAGGGTATGTTTTAGAATTGTATCAGAGCTACAGGTTCAAAAACTGAGTCTCCATGGGCTAGACTCAGTACGCAGAAGCTAAAATATCAAAGTTAAATCTCAGAGAATGTTTGCAAGGTGGTTGTTAGATTTTTCCAGGAAAAAGAGTGAAGAGATTGCTTGTAAATTCGGTGAATTCTATTATATGGGTTCAAATCCATAATTTTAATCTCTAAAGATGCATGTGTTGGGACTGTAATTGGTCGAATTATGGAAATTACAGTGTAGCCATGAAGAATTGGGAAAAAGTGGGAAAAATCCCCAATTTATGCAGCGAAATTAGTTGAGAATTCGACCTAAGAGTGTCGAAGTTTGGATGTAGACGCCGATTCGATGCACGCCAAGCATAAATTGTTCATTTTCAAGATTAATTCAGGGTCTCATGGTGGTCCTGACAAAATTTTAGAATTATGCATTTTTGGAAAATTGGAAAAAAATCAGAATTTGGAAAATTTTGGGTATTTTATTGTACATGATGTCTACATGACATGGAGGTGACATGGTAGAGGTGACGTGGTAGATGTGACGTGGACTGCCACAGTGGAAGTTGACATCATGGTTTCAAGTGACGAAGGAATTGCATGAGGCAGTGGTATGGCCAAACCATTAACCATTGTCGCATAGGTAGCGAGGCAGTTTTGGTATGAGTCCTTGTACCATGGGACACCATTAATATCATGTCATGTAGAAAAGAGAAAACTATTTCCGCGGTCCAAAGGTTCGTTAACGCCCATGCAATTTTGGGATGTGACATGGCCTTTCGATTGTTGATGTTGCATGATCTCCATTGTCGGATCTTGGAGACATGCAAAAAAATCATGTGTGCCAAGGTAAAGGTGTGGGATGGGACCCACCCATCCCCACGACCAATGAGGGAGTGCCACATGGATTTTCCTAGTCAGGGTGGGACCCTTGTCCCATCCGGGGTCATATGTGTGTCATTTAGGCAGGTGGGGCCCATAAAATATTAATATTTTATTAATGTTTAATGTCAGTGTAAAAGGAGAGAGAGAGAGAAGGTCAGTGGAGGCGGCGTAGTGGTAAGGTCGCTCTTGTTAAGACGGACAGGTCCTGTGCTCGATCCCGAGCAAGGGCGTGGCTCGCCGTGAGAGTATAACCGTTTCCGGGCCAAGCCCACTCACCTTTTAATTTGAACGGATGGCCCGAGCTAGGGAAACTGGAACCCTAGCCGCGCGCACAGGCAGCCTCGGCCCTCTCGGCGGCCAGGCTTAGCTTGGGCGACTTCTCTCTAACCTGCTCCGGGACGATCGCTGGCAACATTTTCGGTTCAGAGCG